>CAUDMG010000648.1:90000-103520 GCA_958450375.1 Homarus gammarus | reverse complement strand
GCAGAAAAAAGCTTAATATTTTATGAGTTTACCGGGAATACACCGCCCAGTGAAGACAAGCTGTGTATATAGCTTAACGGGAAAGCTTTTTAATCCTGTTTTAGCGAGAATAAACCCTCAGTTTTAGTTTAGCGAGAATAAACCCTCAGTTTTAGTTTAGCGAGAAGAACCCTCCTAGTATAGCGAGATTAATCCTTGCTTAAGCGATATACACCTTTAGTTTAGCGATATTAACCCCTAGTTTACCGATATTAACCCTTAGTTTAGCTATATTAACCCTTAGTTTACCGATATTAACCCTCAGCGATATTAACCCTTTACGATATCAACCCTTACCGATATTAACCCTTAGTTTAGCTATATTAACCCTTAGTTTACCGATATTAACCCTCAGCGATATTAACCCTTAGTTTAGCTATATTAACCCTTAGTTTACCGATATTAACCCTTAGCGATATTAACCCTTTGCGATATCAACCCTTACCGATATTAACCGTTAGCTTAGCGATATAATTCTTAGTTAAACGTTATTAACCCCCCTAGTTTATCGATATTAACCATTAGTTTAGCGATATTAACCCTTAGCGACATTAACCGGTGTGATGTGTTTAAGTTTTTATGTGTTTTAAAATATACTAATGTTTATGCTATAATATTTACCTTCACTTCAATAACTAAATCATATAAGCGAGTATTGTAGCTTAATAATTATACTTAGATTAATCGACAGTTTAAAGGTGCAGAGATCCAGATGTTGTTGTTGTTAGTGTTTGTTGTCCTTGTTGTTGTTGTTGTTAGACATTCCTGCACTTCAACAACTATTAAAATGTAAGAGTTATATTGACTTCACATGACGTTGGATTTATTCACTTGTGTTAATGATAAGCCTGTGTGTGTGTGTGTGTGTGTGTCTGACCGCCAAAAGGGTACAGTAAAACCGCTATTTAACACACACACACACACACACACACACACACACAGAAAGTTTCCATATATAATTCACAAAACAGAGGTCGTAAATCATTAGCCTCTAGTGTCCGGCACGACGTTGAACCTAAATAATATAGAGAGTGCAGCTGTAGCGTAGGAAAGATTACCTGTATATTATTTAACACTGCAAGAGTTAAACCGTGTCGCCGTGTAGTGTTGTACGGAGGATTTTACACAACTGGGAAAGACTAATCCTGTGGTATGAGCATTGCCACTGTGGAACGATGGTTAAGAATGTCCTGGTAGTTGGGTGAATGGTGCTTAATAAGTCCTGGTAGTTGAAGCACCTAAAACTAAGACCTAGTGAACGGTGCTTAATAACCCTGGTAGTTGAAGCACCAAAACTAAGACCTAGTGAACGGTGCTTAATAACCCTGGTAGTTGAAGCACCAAAACTAAGACCTAGTGAACGGTGCTTAATAACCCTGGTAGTTGAAGCACCTAAAACTAAGACCTAGTGAACGGTGCTTAATAAGTCCTGGTAGTTGAAGCACCTAAAACTAAGACCTAGTGAACGGTGCTTAATAACCCTGGTAGTTGAAGCACCAAAATTAAGACCTAGTGAACGGTGCTTAATAACCCTGGTAGTTGAAGCACCAAAAACTAAGACCTAGTGAACGGTGCTTAATAACCCTGGTAGTTGAAGCACCTAAAACTAAGACCTAGTGAACGGTGCTTAATAATACTAATATACGAAACACAGATCCCCAAGAACACACACTTCACCTTGACCCGAACACACACCTCACCTTGACCCGAACACACACCTCACCTTGACCCGAACACACACACCTCACCTTGACCCGAACACACACCTCACCTTGACCGGAACACACACCTCACCTTGACCCGAACACACACACCTCACCTTGACCCGAACACACACCTCACCTTGACCAGGGATTGTAGTGAGTACGGATCATCAGCTCACCATTGCTTTAGCGTATAATTCACTCCTATGATCAGATAATGTGACCAAACTTCTTTTAGTTGGCTCAGTGAGATTAGAAACGCCATGTTGAGTTTGGCGACGGGATCCTCTTTCATTTGCTTATCATTTTCACGAAGAAAATATTACTTTTTTTTTGTTAGAAATGTTTTTTTTTTATTTAGTAAGCGAGAATAATCTTTTCTTTTTTATTTAGCGGAAATGTTAATTTTTTTCACTCGTTTAGCAAAAAGAAACCGAAATTTATTATAAGTTTAACGAGAATAGACAGTTTAATTATTAGTTTAACGAGAATAAACACTTCAATTACTAGTTTAACGAGAATAGACAAAAATAATTTATTCAGTTTAGCGAGATTAAACCTTTTGTTCATTCAGTTAAACCAAAACAAACTTTTTTTTATTCTGTATAGCGAGAAAATAAAACCAATTGCCATTCAATTTAGCGAGAATAAACCTTTTGTCGTTCAAATTTGCGAGGGAATGAATCCTTTTGTTACTCAATTTAGCGAGAATATAACCTTTTGTCGCTTAAATTAGTGAAGTAAGTCTTTTTTATCATTGAAATTAGCGAGTACAGTTTATTTTCTTTTATTTAACGAGGATATTTTTTTTAGCGAGCACATTTGTTTTTGGATTAGCGAATATCACGTCATTCTTGTTTGAATTGGCGACACTAAACATTTTTTCTTGTAAATAACGAAAATAAACGTTTCTGTTTTTAACTTAGCGAGAATAAACCTTAAACCTTAAAAACCTATTTGTTATTTATTAGTGTAAATAATCCCAGTTTGTTTACCGCATCAGAGAAAATAAATATTTCTTCACATTAGCAAGAGATTTATTTTTAATTGGCAACAAACATAATTTTTATCCTATACCAGAGAATAAACTGTATTTTCAATTTGTTCTCAGTAGGATTTGTCCACCCAGCTGCAAATGGACACTTGGCTTTACAGTTAGGTTAGGGGCGAAAAAATGAGAATAAAAAGAAATTAAAAATATAAAAGGAAAAGGTTATATTAATCTACAACACGAAGATGCCGGAAAACCAGCTTTTTAAAGTGAGACAGATTGTATGAGTATGAAGGCAGAGCATTCCACAGTTTGGCTGTGAGGAAAGAAGGATGTACTATAACGGGTTATTCTAGTGTGACCGACATCCACAGAGAAACGGTGGGCACCGCGGGCAAGACGTGTGTTACTAGCCCACGGCCTTGCCGGCGGTACACAGGATGCCAAATCCACTGAACATTGCCCGTTAAAGTACCTGTAAAAGAGAGAGAGAGTGAAGCAACATTGCGGCGAAGAGAAAGGGAAGAAAGATTATCAACTAAAGGAGGAGAGTTAATAAGACGAAATGCCTTTGATTCCACCCTATCTAACAGTTGGACAGAAGAAGAGCCACCCCAGATATGAGAGCAGTACTCCAAGTTAGGGCAAATGAATCCCTTATATACTTGGAGCAACTGCCCAGGAGGCAGCTATTTAGTGAGAATTTTTGTTTGTTCATCTCAACGCTTAAGTGGAGGTTATCATTCTTGTGTGTTGGAAGTGATAACAAATGATAACTGATGGCTTATATAACAGAAGAGTAAGTCATTTCGTTATCTTTGAGTTAACTTGATATAAGAGTTTATTAATAACTAACCTTAGCTTTGAATTAGAGCTTATTATACCTAGCTTTGAATTGAAAAAAAAATTAGCTTTGAATTAAAACTTAACATAGCTTTGAATTAGAGTATTTTAACATAGCTTTGAATTAGAGCTTTTTAACTTAGCTTATAATAAAAACTAATTATCCTTCTTACTATATTCTTACATAAGAGATTATTATTCATCTTAGCGTAAAATACAAGCAAAATAATTACACCATAATATAAAGCTGCATAAGTCATTTCAGCTTAGTGTAAAAACTTGCTACTCAACATCCTGAAGAAGAGTCATTGTTCATCTGAGGGTCAAGTGTCTCTTATATTCTTTCAAATGAATTAAACCACTTTTTTCTATTCACTGTTGTAGTTTTTTTTTTGGGTGTGTGTGTGGTTTAGCGACATAATACTTTGATTAGTGAGGTTAAACCAACTAATTTCCACTCGATCCAAAATACGGTAAGTCGCTTATAAATTACTTAGTGAACTTTTAAGTTTTTACGGTGGAATTTTACACACACACACACACACACACACGCGCACACACACACGCACACACACACACACACACACACACACACACACACACACACACACACACACGTATGTCGTTTAAAACCTCAGTACATAAAGTCTGAACACAATACAATTCATATTTTTAAGCCCCAAAGTCCTGGCTGTCACGACTTATTCATAATACACATTACTCATCACGATTTCCCAGGTTTGGTTAGGTTAGGTTAGGAATTGCGTTTTTAATTTTGGCCAAAACATCACCTGAAGAATTGATTTTCTTTTCTCTTTTATGATTTGAGTAAAAGATTCAACATTGCGTCATATACAGTAGTCCAGGGGGGGGGAGGGGGGAGGGTCAGGTACGTGATTGATACACCTGTAATTATCTACCTGATGGGGGAAACGACGTTCTAGATGTGTTACTTTACAGGTAGGGTGACAGGTGACATTATGGTGTGTTCAAAGGCCACCCACAGCTGTGTGTGTGTGTGTGTGTGTGTGTGTGTGTGTGTGTGTGTGTGTTCTCTGTTAGAACTAGAAGCCTTTGATCTTCAGTAGGACGCGATTAACATTGACTTCACATTTTAAAGATTAACAGACAGACAGACACACGGACATTCCCCCTCCTTCCCTCTCAGGTGTTGTTGTTGTTGTTGTTGTGGTGGTGATGGTGGTGTTGTACTCAGGGGGTTGTCATCGTACTCAAGGGAACTCAAGATATTTAGTAATATTCCTCCATTATTTCCTGCCCTACCCTACACCTACCCTACCCTACACCTACCCTACCCTACCCTACCCTACCTTACCCTACACCTACCCTACCCTACACCTACCCTACCCTACCCTACCCTACACCTACCCTACCCTACCCTACCCTACCCTACACCTACCCTACCCTACACCTACCCTACCCTACCCTACCCTACCCTACCCTACACCTACCCTACCCTACCCTACCCTACACCTACCCTACACCTACCCTACCCTACCCTACCTTACCCTACACCTACCCTACACCTACCCTACCCTACACCTACCCTACACCTACCCTACCCTACACCTACCCTACCCTACACCTACCCTACACCTACCCTACCCTACCCTACCCTACCCTACACCTACCCTACCCTACCCTACCCTACATCTACCCTACCCTACCCTAACAGCTATAAATAAACTAGAGTGTCTAATGTTCACGTGATCCATTTCTATTTTATTTCACGTTTTTATTTTCACTTCAGTTTAATGACTTGTAAAACTTTTGACTCTGTTCATTGTTCTAAGTTAACGGATGGAACAATTTTAACCGCGTGGTACAATTGTTCTTCAGTCATGCGAAAGGTGTTTTGAGTTTGTGTCTCCTTCTGGGGATTAATTCTCTGTCTGTGTCTCAAGTATTGGAAAGACTGTGACATGATTTAGTGTTTAGACATAAGAGTTAACAGACCCCCCCCTTGAAGATTAACCCCCTCCCCCCCTTGAAGATTAACCCCTTCCTTCCCCCCCCTGAAGATTAACCCCCTCCTCCTCCCCCCCTGAAGATTAACCCCCTCCTCCTCCCCCCCTTGAAGATTAACCCCCTCCTCCTCCCCCCCTTGAAGATTAACCCCCTCCTCCTCCCCCCCTTGAAGATTAACCCCCTCCCCCCCTTGAAGATTAACCCTAACCTAACTTAACCTTAACATTATCTAACCTAACCTAACTTAACCTTAACATTATCTAACCTAACCTAACCTTAACATTAACTAACCTAACCTAACCTTAACCTTAACCTAACCTACAACAATATTAATTAAAATCAGGTGTTAATTCGTCTTTTTTTTATATATCAATTATTAACTTAAACCCAATAATTATTTGCATAGTAAATTAATGAATTTTTTTTATTTACGCTGTGATTTACAAGATGTGTAAATTAATGTGTTTTCTGCATGAGGTTAGTTTAGCTTAGGTCAGGTCAAGTCAGGTTAGGTTAGTTTAGCTTAGGTCAGGTCAGGTCAAGTCAGGTTAGTGTCTAGCTTAAAGTATAAACAGAGTTCACGTTTATAAGCTCTTAGTTATTGATATACAGAAATACAATATCACAGTTTAGCCTTTAGTTATTCAAATACAGGAATACAATTTTACATCCATAAATAATGATATTAAGACTTACATGATATACTGCAATACATGAGTCTTTAATACAATCATGCATATATATAATACATTGAAAACATAAAGGTAATTTTAAAACGATAATATACTGATTTTTGATTACCTGTTCGATATCATTCTACCTGTCGTAGTACATTAAGCGTTTATTACAACAGCAGAAGAGTGGTTTGGGCCTTCTGTATAGTGTTTTATGTATCCATGTATAAGTTATGTATAGTGTATGATCTTAATGTATAGTGTTTTATGTATCCATGTATAATGTTTAATCTATCTTAGTGAATTGTGTATCGATCAACCGTTGAAATATAGCATCACATTTTAATAGGAAGTTAACGTTCTTATAGACTTAGGCATTGAAGCTGTCTTGGAACCTTAGACGTTGAAGCTGTCATGGAACCTTAGACGTTGAAGCTGTCTTGGAACCTTAGACGTTGAAGCTGTCATGGAACCTTAGACGTTGAAGCTGTCTTGGAACCTTAGACGTTGAAGCTGTCATGGAACCTTAGACATTGAAGCTGTCGTGGAACCTTAGACGTTGAAGCTGTCGTGGATCCTTAGACGTTGAAGCTGTCTTGGAACCTTAGACGTTGAAGCTGTCATGGAACCTTAGACGTTAAAGCTGTCGTGGAACCTTAGACGTTGAAGCTGTCGTGGAACCTTAGACGTTGAAGCTGTCGTGGAACCTTAGACGTTGAAGCTGTCTTGGAACCTTAGACGTTGAAGCTGTCATGGAACCTAAGACGTTGAAGCTGTCATGGAACCTAAGACGTTGAAGCTGTCATAGAGTTGGACGTTGAAGCTGTCGTGGAACCTTAGACGTTGAAGCTGTCATGGAACCTTAGACGTTGAAGCTGCCATAGACTTTTAGACGTTGAAGCTGTCATAGAGTTGGACGTTGAAGCTGTCATAGAGTTGGACGTTGAAGCTGTCATAGTTCCTTAGACGTTGAAGCTGTCATAGAGTTGGACGTTGAAGCTGTCATAGTTCCTTAGACGTTGAAGCTGTCATAGAGTTAGACGTTGAAGCTGCCATAGTCCCTTAGACGTTGAAGCTGCCATATACTTTTAGACGTTGAAACTGTCATAGTTCCTTAGACGTTGAAGCTGCCATAGTTCCTTAGACATTGAAGCTGCCATATACTTTTAGACGTTGAAGCTGTCATGGAACCTTAGACGTTGAAGCTGTCATGGAACCTTAGACGTTGAAGCTGTCATGGAACCTTAGACGTTGACGCTGCCATGGAACCTTAGACGTTGAAGCTGCCATGGAACCTTAGACGTTGAAGCTGCCATGGAACCTTAGACGTTGAAGCTGTAATAAACGCATCACCAACGCCCCTACAAAGAATCATTTTACCATGGGAGTTATTTAACAGGTTCCCGATACTCTTGTTAACCTCACGAGTATCGAGTCCTGAATATCCCCATGATTATAACGACACTTGAACGACACGAAGATCATGCAGGTGAATTAATTTGCCATTTTTTAATCTTTGAGAATACTCCTCCACCTCAGTATTTAATATCTCGGCCGAATATCGAGGTTTGAATGATTCCTCTGTGTGAATATGCAATGTGTAGGTTGCATAACAAGAACGGCATTGCGTAGTTGAATATCAAGACGTAGTTTGTGTGTCTCCTCTGTGTAAATGTGAAGATACCGGCGCTGAATATTTTCTCACTGAATATCACGATTTGAGTCGTTCTTTCTCAGTCATTAATCATTATCCACTTCCTGGTCAAACAGTGTGGCTCTGACTCACATACCCCTGGCCAAACAGTGTGGGTCTGGCTCACATACCCCTGGTCAAACAGTGTGGCTCTGACTCACCCCCAAGTCAGACACCGTGGCTCTGACTCACCCCCAGATCAAACAGAGTGGCTTTTCCCCCCAGATAATGACCCCTCGCTATCAAGCACCAGTGATCATGGGTGCCTATGTGGGTGAGAGCCATGGCACCCATCCCCCAGCGCTCAACACACCCACCCACCCACCCATTGTTTACACCATGTTATGTCGTTGCTAGTTCATACAGCACCATTACGAAGTTATAGGACAGAGTTTTAACATAATTCGTTAATTCGTATGTGGCGTGCTGGAGGATATTAAACGTTCTGTACAGTCTTGGAATGTTTTTAACGCTTAGTGTAGATTTTAACAGCTACGGTTTAATTTTTACCTCCTGTGAATTGAGTTTTGACCGTGTGTAGTTACGGATTCATTACAGCATGTTGGTGTGTTTGGAAAATATATTGCTTGTTCTTGGCGCTGTATGATTGTATATGATTTTTATTTAATTTTTATTTTATTTTTTGCAGAAAGTAAACGATGCAAACCTTGGTAGTTAAATCACTGAAAGACTACGGTTTATTGAACGGTGTTTAATAACCCTGGTAGTTGAAGCACCTAAAACTAAGACCTAGTGAACTGTACTTAACAAACCAAGTAGTTGAAGCACCTAAAACCAACACTTATTGAACGGTGCTTAATAACCCTGGTAGTTGAAGCACCTAAAACCAACACTTATTAAACGGTGCTTAATAACCCTGGTAGTTGAAGCACCTAAAACCAACACGTATTAAACCGTGCTTAATAACCCTGGTAGTTGAAGCACTCAAGTCAGATACATCAACAAAAATCACTTGATTCATTACATGCCAGCAGTACTTGGTAAACAGGAAGCGTTCTAAAATATATCCCTTTTTTTAACATTTTCGTTTACCTTTTTATAAATTAACCAATACACACCTGAGACTAATTAATGTTACCTGGGTTGATTGACCACGATGAGATAGTTGTCAAGGTATTAATTTATTGGTATAAGAGTCTACTATATTATAATTATAGGTTTGACTCATTGAGTACGATAAATTGAGTACGATAATTTAACCTTGAGTTTTTTTTATAATTTAGCCTTTTGAATACGTTAATTTAACCCCCTTGAGTCCGATAATTTAACCCCTTGAGTCCGATAATTTAACCCCTTGAGTCCGATAATTTAACCCCTTGAATACGATAAATTAACTTCTTGAGTATAATGTCACCGTATTGAGTTAAAATATTGTACGCAAGGGAATTTATCATCGTGTTGAGAGGTAAAGACAATGTACTCAAGGATTTAAATCATTGTATTCTCAAGAGCTCGTCATTGTACTCAAGATATGTAGGTCTGTTGGTCACTGGGAGGTCATTCATTGTACTCATGTGATTGGTATTGTTATTTAAAAGGTCTTCATGAGTTTTCTAGGATGTAAATCACGTACTTTCCTTCGGTACTGGTTTAAGATTCGTCAGCCAAATCGTAGGGAAGTAAATAGCACCTCGAAGCTATTCATGACACACTCCTATTTTTATCACAGTTCATTTTTCGTGCTATTTTTTTACTGCTATTTGATTGACTGAGAATAAGGAGTAGAGGTTATTAAGCACCGTTCACTAGGTTTTAGTTTTAGGTGCTTCAACTACTAGGGTTATTAAGCACCGTTCACTAGGTCTTAGTTTTAGGTGCTTCAACTACCAGGGTTATTAAGCACCGTTCACTAGGTCGTAGTTTTAGGTGCTTCAACTACTAGGGTTATTAAGCACCGTTAACTAGGTCTTAGTTTTAGGTGCTTCAACTACCAGGGTTATTAAGCACCGTTCACTAGGTTTTAGTTTTAGGTGCTTCAACTACTAGGGTTATTAAGCACCGTTCACTAGGTTTTAGTTTTAGGTGCTTCAACTACTAGGGTTATTAAGCACCGTTCACTAGGTTTTAGTTTTAGGTGCTTCAACTACTAGGGTTATTAAGCACCGTTCACTAGGTTTTAGTTTTAGGTGCTTCAACTACTAGGGTTATTAAGCACCGTTCACTAGGTCTTAGTTTTAGGTGCTTCAACTACCAGGGTTATTAAGCACCGTTCACTAGGTCTTAGTTTTAGGTGCTTCAACTACTAGGGTTATTAAGCACCGTTCACTAGGTCTTAGTTTTAGGTGCTTCAACTACCAGGGTTATTAAGCACCGTTCACTAGGTCTTAGTTTTAGGTGCTTCAACTACTAGGGTTATTAAGCACCGTTCACTAGGTCTTAGTTTTAGGTGCTTCAACTACCAGGGTTATTAAGCACCGTTCACTAGGTCTTAGCTTCATCCACTTGCAACGTTTAAAAAAAAAAATCACTTTTTTATACGATATTTTTTTATCATATTCCTATAAATTTGTAAACAACTATGGGCTAATTAACGCTTTCTCTGAATCATAAAATTATCAGATGGAAACAATGTTGACCAATAAGAGAATAGTTTTAGTCTTAGCTTAATTTCTATTGGCTGATAACTCTTGATACTTACGATAAACGCTGTAAGGATTCCTCATTTAATTCTTAAGTTGTTTTTAGTATTTTATTTGGTTACCTCAAGAGTCAAAGAGTTTTTAAGTAAAGTCTTTTTTAAATCCGATATTCTACAATAGTGAATAACTGTTTTAATTGTTTGTATTTTTATCGGTGATCTGTTATCGTCTGACTACCTGACCTTTGCCTACCTACCTGAGGCTGCATCTGATTTATACAGTATATATATTTCATCACTGGTAGGGGGGAGTTCCTTCTCTCAGTTAGTGATACGCAACTTCCAACACTTTTGATTATATTTTTTTTATTTAGTGTTACAACCCGATTCATTACACATTATTGTCTTAGTGGTTTTTGTAATGTTTGTGTACTGAGGGTCATTACAGGTGTATTTATGTTGATGTGAAGGTGAGGAATAAATCGAGGTGTAGCTTTGACCCCGGCAGGTGAGCGCCAATTGGTAAAGATCTCCGTCGTTAATATATGATATTGTTATTATGCTGTTGAATGTTGCATCATGAGGTGGGTAACGCCATGTGGGTGTGTGGGTGTGTGTGGGTGTGTCTGTGGTGCTAAATACGTACAGGTTTACAGTATCTCTCTGTGTACGGGTCCTCTCTGGGTAATAAAATCATCTGGCGGTATCCAAATAAAATATTAAAAGTGGCGTCCCTGTAGTGAAGGTGTTGAAATTTTTCGATCTTAGAAGCGAGATAATTATAGTTCAGGATTATTGTGTATGGTGTGGGAGTTTGTGATGCGGGGACACACACACACACACACACACACACACACACACACACACACACACACACACACACACACACACACACACACACACACACACACACACACACACACACACACCAGACTTAAACGTGTTTTGTATGGAGCTGTCCAACTTTCTAAGCCAAGACAATTATTAAATATGGAACATCAACAACTGTACGACAACTTTATGACGACATTTTAGTTGAAGAAAGAAAATGGTATAAAACATAATTTAGATTCGTGTTAGAGTGAGCGGCGGATCACAGGAATTTGTTAATAGTAAACCTACAAAGTGTGTTGAGGTGTGAGTTATTTCTACTCTTATTTCCCCGGAGTTTTGAACACAGAATCTCTATTGATCATCGACACCTGCCGAGATGAAAGACGTTTAAACATATAAGATACTTTTAAATATCTGTGACAATAAAATAGACAATTGGAGCAGCAGACGTTGACGAATAAGAGACATAACTGTACAATACATCATTCAACAGCGTATGTCCACCAGATTTTGTAAATAATGTAAAATTAGGTTGTTTGTGGCGGCGTACCTTTGGTGGCGGCGGCGACTTGGAGAAGAGTTGAACTCACTAGGGCGGCCAGAGCCACGCCGAGCCAGGCGGGGCAGGCGGCGCGGTGCCGGGGCCCGGGCCGCTGTGGTCCCAACACACCTCGGGGACACATCCTGGGCCACAAGGGGCTGTCTGGCCTCTGTTCTTCTCCTCGTGGGTGCTGACTTGTCTTGGCAAATTTGTTAATAGCGATAGACATTGATTTTGTTGATAATTATATACAATATCACCAAGCGCAGACGTCGCTGTTAAATATTATGAATTCTATATAACCCAATTTAAGAATTATGACTGTAACGAGTACACTTATTATTATCCTAGTGTTTAATAAAGTTGTTTCATCTCATACGCCACCATTTCTGGCTGTCGTCATGTACAGTCTTTGTCGGATATTAAAAAAAAAATCACAGTATATTAAGCCTGAATGGTCCTACACCACACTCCTGTTTCCCATCATCCGGACGTCCGGTATCATGACCAGGGTGATCACGCCAGCAAGTGTCAGGCATGTGGTCTAGACTCACTCACCCTCATCAATCATAACCAAATGTACCGCAAGACAGATTCTCTAAAGTTTCCCGGACCAATAATACGATCAAGAACTACAGTGGGGTGATGATGGTTTCGTTGCCATGATGTTTCTACAGTCAGCCTGGCGGAGTGAGTGAGTGTTGGCGAGCGAGTGTGGTGGTGTCAGGGAGCAGCAGCAGCGCCACTGTCTGTACTCCACGCCGATGTGACGCCGACTGAGGGTGAGCGACGCGGCCAGCAGTACATATGAGGCAAGAGGTGGGAGGGTTGGGTGTCGACGCGCGAGATTTGTTGCCGATGAAATATGCAGAGCGTGCATATAGCTCCGGAAGTTGTCCCCTTGAATAATAGAGCGGCTGTGAATATTTACTAGATGAGGCCACTCGAGGAGGCCAGCCCGGGGACCTCGCTTGACCTCACCCCTGGCTCGCCCGCTTGTTAGACGCACAGCACACGGGGTCACGGCTCGCCTACCTCTCTCGCCCATCCATCCACCCACACCTACTCTCCCACACGCAAATGTCTTCACTCGTGGCCACTTTCTTCCCACTGGCCACCATTTTCAGTGGCCATTGCCTCCTATTCAGCCCCTACTGTAACTTCACAATAATCACTACTTCCATTGTGGCCACTCACTCACTGTGGCCACTATTTTTACAGCGGTCTCTCATTCATTATAAAAACTCATTCATTGTTGACAGTGAGAAGTCGTTCAGTGTGGCCACTCACTTTGGCCACACAATCGGTTTACCTGCTCATTCACCTTGGCTACTTAGTCTCTTAATTCATTCATTCAGCTGAACCGCTTATTTACTGTGGCCACTCATTGACAGGGACCACTCATTGACAGGGACCACTCATTGACAGGGACCACTCATTGACAGGGACCAATCATTGACAGGGACCACTCATTGACAGGGACCACTCATTGACAGGGACCACTCATTGACAGGGACCACTCATTGAAATACCTTAACTAAAACTATCATTAGTACAATTAATACGGTATATAAAATCAAGGTCTTCTATATCAAAATCTGAACTAAAGAGACG
>CAUDMG010000648.1:60000-85000 GCA_958450375.1 Homarus gammarus | reverse complement strand
TGATCCTCCCTTCCAGATGGTCTTGTTCCTGCACTGGCTGATCCTCCCTTCCAGATGGTCTCGTTCCAGTATTGGTTGATCCTCCCTTCCAGACGGTCTTGTTCCAGCACTGGTTGATCCTCCCTTCCAGACGGTCTTGTTCCAGCACTGGCTGATCCTCCCTTCCAGACGGTCTTGTTCCAGCACTGGTTGATCCTCCCTTCCAGATGGTCTTGTTCCAGCACTGGCTGATCCTCCCTTCCAGATGATCTTGTTCCAGCACTGGTTGATCCTCCCTTCCAGATGATCTTGTTCCAGCACTGGTTGATCCTCCCTTCCAGACGGTCTTGTTCCAGTATTGGTTGATCCTCCCTTCCAGACGGTCTTGTTCCAGCACTGGTTGATCCTCCCTTCCAGATGATCGTATTCCAGTACTGGTTGACTTGATCTTCGTCAGCTCTGGCCGTCAGCCCTAGTCGTCCACACCCCTTGTCCTTGTCAGTCATTGTCAGCCCAGGCCTTTGTCATTCCTGGCCGTCAGCCCTGGCCGTTGTCAGCCCTAGCCGTTGTCAGCCCTGGCCGTTGTCAGCCCTGGCCGTTGTCAGCCCTGGTCGTCGTCAGCCCAAGAATGCAAGTCATGGATCAGTACAATATCTGTGAGCTTTGGCCTGAAACCACAAAGGCAACAATTAGGCCCCAGCCCCCGCCAGCCCTCAAGATGGCGTGGATGTGTCCGCCCCGTAATGGTTGTAATTAATGGCTGTAATTGATTTATTGGGAGTAGGGAAGCGAGTCTCCGGTTGCGGGCGAGGGTGGACCTGTAGGTGCCAGGTACACCGGCCAACGTGACCTGATGAGAGCCACTACCACCACGACCTGATGAGTGCCACTACCTGCTGATGAGAGCCACTGCCACCACGACCTGATGAGTGCCACTACCTGCTGCTGAGACCCACGACCTGATGAATGCCACTACCTGATGTGAGCCACTACCACCACGACCTGATGAGTGCCACTACCTGCTGCTGAGACCCACGACCTGATGAATGCCACTACCTGATGTGAGCCACTGCCACCACGACCTGATGAGTGCCAGTTCTCCCACGACCTGATGAGTGCCACAATCTGATAAGGGTGGACCTGTTGATGCCAGATACACCGGCCACCATCTCCCTTAACACACCCCAACGCACCACGCACCTCCCCCCTCCACACACACACACACACACCTTACAGTGCTTGGTGTCCCGTTCGGGGTAATAACATGAATGCAGTTTGTGTGTGTGGCGGTAGTCAGGCGAAGGTTATGAGTAGTTTACAAGGTCTTACACTTATGTTCGGCGGCGTTGGCGAACAGCAGCACTATTTACTGCCTCCGTGATTGTTGTAGGTGAGGCACTACTACTATTACTACTACTACTGCTACTACTACTACTACTAACACGTAATTATTGTACTGTATATCATAAACCCCCAAAATAAATTTGCTCTTTAAAAATTGTGAACATCAACACAACATTCAATCATAATGCATTTTGCTCTTTACCCACTTGACTAAATCATCAGTCGCCATGTAAATATCCCTCTTCCCGGCTGCCCTTCCTGACCTAACTGATGGATTTGGATTCTTTTTTCCTTGGGGGATTTTTTTTAGGTGTTTCAACTATGGCTACATATGTCTAATGACTAATTGTTGTGTTGTGTTATGGATCAAAGTTGTTGTTGGGTTGTAGTATTAGTTAAGATAGAGACTTTTCTTGATATTTTTTATAAGACTTTCTTCTTTCTTACTTTCCCCATCCTCCTTCTTAACTTTCCTCACCCCATTTACTTTCCTCACCTTCCTTACGTTCCCCATCCTCCTTCTTAACTTTCCTCACCCCATTTACTTTCCTCACCTTCCTTACGTTCCCCATCCTCCTTCTTAACTTTCCTCACCCCCTTACTTTCCTCACCCATTTACTTTCCTCACCTCCCTTACTTTCCTCACCCTCCTCCCCCCTTACTTTCCTTACTTTCGAGAGATTGAAACTTATTGTCCTCACTTGGCTATCAACGACTTCTTCCAAATGCTGAGAATATCACACCTTTTTGATGCCTTGAGCTTCTCGCTATAAAGTTCCTCTCTGTGTGGACGAGCTCACATGCCAGCTGCTTCCATCATGTTACAAACTTTAAGGTTAGGTTAGGTTGGGTTAGGTCAGGTCAGGTCAGGTTAGGTCAGGTCATGGTAAGTGTCAGCTCAGGTTAGATTAGGTCAGGTCATGGCAAGTGTCAGCTCAGGTTAGATTAGCCTAAGGTTAATTTCCGTCAGGTCAGGCTAAATAACATTAGATTAGGTGCCGCCAGGGCAGATCAGATCATTTTAGCATTAATGTAGGTCAGGTCAGGTCAAGTTAACACTAGAGTCTAATAACCTAGGGGGGAGCTTATCTTCAGGTGATCCATTTAACCTAACCTAACCTACAGTAGCGATATATCACACCTTAACAGCACCCTGCCAGACTCTGTGCTCTCCCGGGCCGACGTTAACAAGTGATGTGTATGTGCCGGACTGGGCCACTAAGCCTTCAGTCATCGTCTTCGCCTATCACAGCGCCACACTGTCCCTCTGTTACATTGCACGATTACCCCGTTACAGTTTGGTTAGGTTAGGTTAGGTTAGGTTAGGTTAGGTTAGGTTAGGTTAGGTCAGAATGAAAGGAAGAAAGCATGTTATTTTGTCCTGTGGGTCGAGACGGTTGCAATTTTACGTGAATATTTTTGTTGTGTGTAATTTGTATTTGATAAGGAAATTTGAATATTTAATTAAGGAGATGGTTAATTGAGTTGACACCATATTGTTATTTGGTAATGTGTGTGTGTGTGTGTGTGTGTGTGTGTGTGTGTGTGTGTTGAGTGAATGAATGGATGAATGAATGAGTGAATGAATGGATGAATGAATGAATGGATGAATGAATGAATGAGTGAATGAATGAATGGATAAATGAATGAATGGATGAATGAGTGAATGAATGAATGGATGAATGATTGAATGGATGAATGAATGAATGAATGAGTGAATGAATGAGTGAATGAATGAATGAATGAGGGTTCATATACTCCAACAGACCTCCCACCTTCACCAGAGAGCTCAGCTGGCGCAAAGACTTATCACCACTAAACTTTATTAGGCAGCGGTAAGGCAGCTGTCAGAATGAATATAGTATCGTTAGCTGTTCCTGTTAATTACATAGGGGTAACGAGTATATGGTAACGACTCACTGGTAATTAACTAAACGACCCTCCCTAACGATACGTGATGAATTAACGAGGGGATTTGAAACGTTAATATCAATCGATTTTGTTTATTTTTATTTTTTTTTAAAGAATAATTATCTCATGTTAATATAGGGAATCACTTGGTATAATACCTCCCAATTAGCTTATTTTACCTGTTAAACACGCTAACCTTACCTGGTTAGAGGCAAGGTTAGGTTAGGTTAGTTTCCATCTTCATTTTTGTCTACTTATATTCTTCCCTTTTCTTGTTTTTTCTCCATTTCCTCTCCTCCAATTTCCATCATCTACCTCTTTTATCCTCTACACTACACTACACTACACTACACTACACCACACCACACTACACTACACTACACTACACTACACTACACTACACTAAACATCTCACTACACTACACTACACTACACCACACTACACTACACTACACTACACATCTATGACCACAGCGGCGCCAGCATTTATCTTAAGAGGTCAAACTCAGGGCTCCGGTCCGCCTGTTCGTCAGTACTTACACACACAGCATAGCCCCACTATCACACTTAATGGAGGGGCAAATTAGTGAAATTAGTGGCGTTTCAACTATCAAAACGCCATTTAATTAACTACGTATCGCTTCTTGACATAAAACGTGAGTATAAATGGCCTTTTGTCTTTCGTTTAGTAAGGGGTGGCTTCAGGCCTGGGTTTATTGCATTGTTTTGGTTTACGTGAAATTTAGGCACCCTAGTTTTATTTTACCTGTTGATTAATAACCCTGACGTTACTCTTGGGGTTTGGTTTAGTTTTAGGGGTTTTTTTTTTTAGGTTAGGTTAGGTTTGTGTTAGCTTATTTCACCTGATAATGAAACACCTTAATTTAACCTAAACTGACCTATCTTATCCTAACCTAACCTGTCCTAACCTAAATTAATCTATCTTAACCCTCCCCTAGTCTGGTTTATATCCAGGTGAAATAAACAGGTGTGTCTAATCTTCAGGTGATCCATATATTATATTTCTGTGAGATCTTTTCATCATTTTGACTTACATTTATCACGTTCCATTTCACTATATATTTTGTAATGTTGTAAGTCTGTGAGATACATAATTCACACAAGGCGGTAACTCACTTCACGTCGGCATATTGGCTGTGTTTTACCAAATTCTTCCCATAATAACTGTGAGAATTCTGGGTTAAAATGCCTTTGACTCAAATCTGTTCTGTCAGAAACTGATAAACCACTGGCACTTGAAGATAGACGGCATCACAGTGCTAACCCACAACCATCTATAAGGTTTTAACTCCGCCTCATCACTTCTGCAAAACCTACCCTACGGGGAGTCATCCTGTAGGAACATCCTTATCACGATACTTTCCCCTCACGGCCTCAATGCAAGAGAGAGCTACACAACGTTCCTTCCGGGTCGATCATCTCGTAAATTTGCTCCAGAACTTCGACTCTTCGGACTGACCTCTTGAAGGCCCTCCTCTACCCGTCTCCTTTAGGTTACGCCCGCTGGTTGCTGATCCAGCGGCCATAACTACTGAATTACCCTCAAGCTAACTCGCCCTACAACCCTAACTGGTGCTAACAATGGCTGACCTGTGAACCATCGCCTGGGTAGGATACACAAGGCTTAATGGGATAATGGGCAACGTCTAGCAGGGATGATAACTCAGTGCCGGCGTCAGGAGAGCGTAGGAGGGACCATCCTTGGCCATCCTTCCATCCTTCCTCCCTCCCTCCCTCCTCCTTTGAATCACACACACACACACACACACACACACACACACATCAGAAGGTCCAACTCTTTGATAGTTCCTCTTGTTGATAAAGGAACCTGTTATATTTACAGAGAAGTCCGGATACCGTGGTGATTATATTAAGTTCGGTTACCATAGGAATTATATAGTGAAGTCCGAATACCATGGGAATTATATAACGGAATCCGTGTACCATGAGAATTATATAGAGGAGTCCGGATACAGTGGGAATTACATAAAGTCCGGATACCATGATATTTATATAGTTGAATCCGGATACCATGGGAATTACATGAAGTCCGGATACCATGGACTGAAAGATATCAAACGAATCACGGACGCACCATTTTCTCTCTCTCTCTCTCTCTCTCTCTCTCTCTCTCTCTCGCTTTTTCCTATGCAACTCCTGCTCTAATTTCCTCTTTTATTTATGTCCTATATTTATAATTGCCTCCTTGTTGATACAATCTCTAACTTCCTTCCCTTCAAAGTCTTCCTCCTCCTCTTCCTTCTCCTCCTACTCCTCTTCCATTTACCCTTCACATCATCATCATTTCCCTCCTTCCCTCTTTTTCTTTTGTTCTTGGTGTGTTTCTTGCATCTTAACTCTTCGCCTTCCTTCCTTCGTCTTCCTTCCTTCGCCTTTCTTCCTTCGCCTTCCTTCCTTCGCCTCGGTCTTATCCACGCTTATCGTCACCTTGCGTTCAATGTTGTCTTATTGTTTGCGTTTTGTGGTCGTCTCTCTCTCTCTCTCTCTCTCTCTCTCTCTCTCTCTCTCTCTCTCTCTCTCTCTCTCTGTATTTTTTCCCATTTTTTTCCCTTTCTTTCCTTTCGACTTTCCACCCTCACACACTTTCACACACACACTTTCACACACATACACTTTCACACACACACACTTTCACACACACACACTTTCACACACACACTTTCACACACACACACACTTTCACACACACACACACTTTCACACACACACACTTTCACACACACAATTTCATCCAGATTTTCCAGATTTTTTGTTACTTAATTTTTTTCTTCACTTTATTAGAATTTTGTTTAATTCTATTCTATACTTTTCTTACTTTTATATATTTTTTTTATAGTTTTTGTTAGCTATTTTATTGTTTTATTTACTTTAATTACTTTTTTTTTTTTACTTTTAGCTTTATTTTTTTTGTCTTTGGTTTCGTTTCTATTCTTATTTTTTTCCTTCATTTTCTCATCAACTTTCTCCACTTTTCATTAACTTTCTATCATATTATTATTTTTTTTTTATTATCTTTCATATTTTTGACTTTTCACACTTTTATCAAAATTTCTTTATTATTCTTTCTAATCCAAACTTTCTTTTTCACATTTGTATCCTCTCTCTCTCTCTCTCTCTCTCTCTCTCTCTCTTTCTCTCTCTCTCTCTCTCTCTCTCTCTCTCTCTCTCTCTCTCTCTCTCTCTCTCTCTCTCTCTCTCCTCTTCGCTTCTCTACCATTCCTCCAGTTATTATTCGTATCCTTGCTATCTTTCTGTCTACTTCTTCCGTCATTAAAAAAAAAAAAAAAGTTATTCAATGTCCTCTATCCACCACGTTCGTATTCTAGTATTATACGTATTATCACGTCTTTCCCCTCTTCCCCCTTTTGTTCTTTATTTCTCTCACTGAGTTCCTACCAATCTTCCTGCTTTCCGCCCTCCCCTTTCTTTATTTTCCCTCTTCCTATTCATCATTCCCTCTCATATCCGCATTCGCACTTTACCATTGTGGAAATAATTTGGGTCCTCTCTCTCTCTCTCTCTCTCTCTCTCTCTCTCTCTCTCTCTCTCTCTCGTGCTGACCACAGTGGCGGTGCTCAAGACGCGGTGCGGCATCTCACATAAAGGGAGCATTGGACCGTTGCCTTCCACCACACCTCCACACGCCTGCCACCATGACTGCCACATGACTGCTACCATGACTGCCTGCACACCTACCATGACTCCCCCCACGCCCACTACCATGACTTCCTCCACGCCCACTACCATGACTTCCTCCATGACCACTACCATGACTCCCTCCACACCCACTACCATGACTTCCCCCACGCCCACTACCATGACTCCCTCCACACCCACTACCATGACTCCCTCCACGCCCACTACCATGACTCCCTCCACGCCCACTACCATGACTCCCCCCACGCCCACTACCATGACTCCCTCCACGCCCACTACCATGACTCCCCCCACGCCCACTACCATGACTCCCTCCACGCCCACTACCATGACTCCCTCCACGCCCACTACCATGACTCCCTCCACGCCCACTACCATGACTCCCCCCACGCCCACTACCATGACTCCCTCCACGCCCACTACCATTTTCATTTTACTTTAGATTCAACGAAGAAACAGAGTTGATGCTTAACTTCTATTGACTTTAACAGTGATAAATGGCTGATTTATTTCACTTCAAATCGATTAAAGAAATAATTAATTCATGTTTTTTCCTTTACACTCGAGGAAAAAAAGCTGTTATTTATTTCCCTTAAAACCCAAGAGAGTGAATGCAGGTGGACGCCCCCAAAGACGCTGGTTTTCCTTCAGGTTCACACATGGTAAAAATAGACGAGCACTTCCACTAGACTTCTGCTTCGCCTCCTTCGTATACAAGCAATTAAACACGTAAATCGTGTCTCTTGTGAACCAGGCCGAGCCACCATGCAACAAGCCGTCGCTGCCTCCTCCCGGGGTACCTACCTACCTACCTACCTACCTCCCCATCTCTCTCCCGCCCTCACTGCGGCAGTTCCCCGTCACAATATACCCGTATGCGCCGCCCGCAGCAGGTGGTCGACCCAGTACACCGCTCAACGTAAAGAGTGTGATCAACTTCGTCTTGCTCTTCCATTGTTGTAGTCAGCTGCTGGAGGAGATGGAATTTTAGAGTCAAATGAGAGTAAATATTATGTTCCTCGATAATGAAAACGTAGAAGCCTTCAATATGAAGAAAAAAAATATGCAAGGAAGAGTCTTAAGTTTGCGTGCCTGATGGAGAGGCTCTCATCGCCACACGGTCCATTAACCTGTGTGTGTGTGTGTGTGTGTGTGTGTGTGTGTGTGTGTGTGTGTGTGTGCCAGAATACTCAGTACAACACAATGAAAAGCCAACACAAAGGGCCGTAACAGTCATAAGTATACTTATCAACTTTTTACCATATCGACGTAACATGCCTCAGGTGATATACACTGCATCACCTCACCTGCAGCTTAACAACTCCCTATAACAGACACATAATAAAAAAAAAAATTATACGTCAACTTCCTACCATAAATACAACACTGTTTATTTACTAAAACTTTTATTAATTCGTTATATTTCGTTAATTGCCTGAAAGAGACGTATATTTTGTGTGTCTCTCGGTCTTTGGTGCCCCTGTTCGCTTGAGAGTTATAGCTTCTTCAATTGTGTGGAATTTCAATCTACTGTGCCACTTGTGAAGCTGTATATCATTCCACCTGAACCGGAGGAGCACTTTGTCGATGCAGCACTAGCCAGAGCGTTTTCTCAGTCCTCCACTCGCAATAGCGCCTCGTCAGCGACCATTATCTTCCTGGTTTATGTATCTGAGACGCGTTTCAATCGAGCCATTGACTCCCATTTGAGCGGCGGCGTTCCGGAAAGTGCAGCTCTCGTGGCCACCAACATTTTAGCCCGCCCTGGCAGCCCGTCCACATTACACATTAATAAAGCACGGGGAGAGGCTTCCTGGCTAGCTTCCTCTCCTGTAAGTGCTGCCGGATGTCGCTGAGCCCTGATGGTAAGAACTTGTGTCTGCCTAGCTGTTGCTGCTACTATTGTGGAGCCCTTTCTCCTGCTGTCGGTCTGTCGGTGGTTATGGTGAGGTACTGGAACCATTTCTTATGTTGTCGGCGTTGCTGTCGTGGAATCCTTTCTCCTGCTGTCGGGGGTGTTGATTGTGACGAGGTAGTGGGACCTTATTGCTGGTATTTTGAGGCCCCATCTGGCTATCTATTGTAGCCCAGGGTGTGGCCTGATAGTGTGGACATATTTTGTGGTCCTGTCTGTTTCCGTCATTGATAACTTGCAGGTGTGATGTCCTAAAAGTTGGACACTAACCTCTGTAAGTCTGTTCTCGAAATTATGTCCCCGGCTGCCTATTTGTTTATGAGGCTAAGTTAATGTTGCGAGACTCTTCTACTGACGGAAAATCATTGCTTAACCTCCATCTTTGTCCGAGACCTGAGGGAAACCAGTGATCCTGTCAAGTATTAAAAGGAAAATATCCGATAATCCTTCAGGGGTTATAGAATCCCACAAGGATTCTATAACACTCCCGCGACGACTTAAAGAGTTAGAGTTATAACTACAACTTCCGGGTCGATCATAGGGTTGTAACGTGTGGCAAGTTTCTCCCTCTCCCCACCTTCCCATCCCCCTCCCTCTCCCTCCCTCCTCCCTCTCCCTCCCTCCCCCCTCTCCCTCCCTCCCCCCTCTCCCTCCCTCTCCCCCTCTCCCCCCTCTCCCTCCCTCTCTTTCACGCCACAGACCCCTTAGCTGCTCAATTCATCCGGTTGTTTTTCCCGTGTAAATATTGCATTAGTTTTTAGACGTGGTGAGACTCTCCATCTATTTGCTGTCTTCCTGTGTTAAAACCTAAGCCAAATTGTTAACGCAGTGTACTCAAATGGTTAACTTATCCTACTCAAGTGGTTAACTCCTCATATTCAAGAAGTTAACTCATCGTACTCAAGTGGTTAACTCAACGTATTCATATAGTTAGCCCATCGTACTCAAGGGGTTTAACTCAAAGGGGTTAACTCGTATTCAAATAGTTAACTTTCGTACTCAAGGGGAATAACGTGAGGAGTCGTAAGTTAGGATCGTGGCGCGAGGACATAGAAGGAGAGTCCAATTTGAGGCACTCTGTCAATTTCCATCACGTTCATTTGAGTACTAAGTATCAGGCAGTTAACCTAGTTGGAGTTTATTTAATGACCAATGGAAGAAGCGTGAATTGCTACCTATTACTTTAATGCCAAGTAATAACATTGGCTGATGTGACCGCCTCTCTCTCTGTTGTGTCTGTACTGTTGTGTGTCTGTGTTTGTCTGTACTGTTGTGTCTCTGTGTTTGTCTGTACTGTTGTGTCTCTGTGTTTGTCTGTACTGTTGTGTCTCTGTGTTTGTCTGTACTGTTGTGTCTCTGTGTTTGTCTGTACTGTTGTGTCTCTGTGTTTGTCTATACTGTTGTGTCTCTGTGTTTGTCTGTACTGTTGTGTCTCTGTGTTTGTCTGTACTGTTGTGTCTCTGTGTTTGTCTGTACTGTTGTGTCTCTGTGTTTGTCTGTACTGTTGTGTCTCTGTGTTTGTCTGTACTGTTGTGTCTCTGTGTTTGTCTGTACTGTTGTGTCTCTTTGTTTGTCTGTACTGTTGTGTCTCTGTGTTTGTCTGTACTGTTGTGTCTCTGTGTTTGTCTGTACTGTTGTGTCTCTGTGTTTGTCTGTACTGTTGTGTCTCTGTGTTTGTCTGTACTGTTGTGTCTCTGTGTTTATCTCTCTCTCTCTCTCTCTCTCTCTCTCTCTCTCTCTCTCTCTCTCTCTCTCTCTCTCTCTCTCTCTCTCTCTCTCTCTCTCTCTCTCTCTCAACACCGTAATATATAATAGGGTGATATATTTTCCTGTTATTTGTTATATAAATGTTGTTATTTCTACGTGTTTGTTCAACTACTATTGGAAATGATATACATCTTGTACACCTTCCTATTAAAGTGGGCTTCAATATGATTTATATAATGTATATTCGTGACAATATATACATTTTTGGTCATCTGTTATGTATATGTATTTTGTATTGTATGTATTAAATTTGTTCAATAATGTTATATAGTTTAGGAAGTTTAATTTATTTCGTAAGTTAAGATGTAATTATGCACTAGGTAAGATTAGGTTAGGTTAGGTTAGGTTAGGTTAGGTTAGGTTAGGTTAGGTTAGGACAGGACTTAACCTGTATATGGGTTTTTTTCCTTCAAGACTCTCCCCAAGCTCTCACACCACGACTGTCTCTCCCATCAGATGTTGAATGATAATGGTAACCAAACCTAACCTAACCTAACCTAACCTAATCTAACCTAACCTAATCTAACCTAACCTAATCTTACCTAATCTAACCTAACCTAACCTAACCTAACCTAATCTAACCTAACCTAATCTAACCTAACCTAATCTTACCTAATCTAACCTAACCTAATCTTACCTAATCTAACCTAACATATCCATTATCTTCGTGTGTTGCTTAATTAGTCATTGTGTTGTTAATTCCACATTACTAATCAAAGAGTTTACGTGCGTGATTCTCTTTCAGTAATATTGTCTAAAAAGATTTACACTACACCACACTACACCACACTACACCACACCATGCCAAACTAAACTACACCACATCCACACCACACTACACCACACTACACCACACCACACCACACCACACTACACTACACCACACTAAACTACACCACATCCACACCACATCCTCCCACGATACACTCCCAAGTTAGTAGTATTTTGTCTCCCCCACGACACACAGACTCCCAATACACTTCCTGACTAGATGGGTCGTCGTTTCAACACCCAGAGGAAGTTGCTACAGTATTTGCAAGCCATCTGTTGAGATCTATTCAAACTGTCACTATATCCAATACGTGACCCAAGTTTTAAGCTATATATACACTAAATAAACCTATTTATCATGAATATTAATTAAAAATAATAATAATTAATTTAATCATAAAATAAACGTAAGAAAAACTATTGTAATATATAATAATTCGGCGGAGGCGGCGTCAGTGTTGTGTTCACCGCTCGACTTGTTTACAATCTGTGGTCGCTTACACTGACAAGCCTAATTACTTCACTGAAAACGGAAAATTGAAAGGGATAACAACTCTACTGGAATGTGTCAACTGGTCTCTCACTTTTGACATTTTCTCTCTCTCCATATCTTTAATATTTATTGATATACGTAAGTCTTTGATGACGAATAGTTATATTATATATTTTCAAATCATTTATTTCCTTCAGTTATCGTCTCAATTTTTTTAATGTTGAGTAAGTCTCTCTCTCTCTCTCTCTCTCTCTCTCTCTCTCTCTCTCTCTCTCTCTCTCTCTCTCTCTCTCTGGTAGTATGGAACGCGTGTAAAAGGTGTGGTGTGAAACTGTATTGTGTTAGTGGTGTATGGTTGAAGCGGGTTAGAGTGTGGTGAAGGCGCGTAAAGTGTGTGTGTGCGTGTGGAGGGGATGTGTTATTGTGGCGTGGTATTGGCGTGTGTGGTAGTGGCTTGTAATTGTGGCGTGTGGTGATGACGTGTAGTAGTGGCGTGTGGTAGTGGCGTATGGTAGTAGCGTGTGGTAGTGGCGTATGGTAGTGGCGTGTGGTAGTGGCGTATGGTAGTGGCGTATGGTAGTGGCGTGTGGTAATGGCGTGTGGTAGTGGCGTGTGGTAGTCGCGTGTGGTAGTGGCGTGTGGTAGTGGCGTGTGACAGTGGCGTGTGACGAGAGTAATCCCAAGTGTGTGTGGCCGCATCGTTCCTCGGGCTTTACAAAACAGATAGGTCATTCTATCTCCGCTACAGGCAGACAGACAGACACACTGACAGAGAGAGAGAGAGAGAGAGAGAGAGAGAGAGAGAGACGCTGGCAAAGAGAGAGACTAACAGAGAGAAAGACAGACAGATAGACAGACACACTAACTGAGGGTATAAGATGGTGACAGAGACAGCGAAATCGATGGACAGATAAAACAATATTGACAGGAACGAGTCAATTGATGTCATCCATTCGTGTCATCCACCTGATTTATATAGATATAGGCCTTATAAATAGGCCTATATGTATTTCTTATATATAGGCCTGATTATATACCTTTTATAGTATATACATAATTATTTTTTCACTCTCAAATTATTTAGTTGTATAATTAAAAAAAAAATTATCCATTAAACAAACCAACTAAATTAGACATATTAATTATCATAGTTATTTTGGGAAATAAATTATCACATAAATTATCATGTATAATTTCCTTTATTCTAGTCCTCCATTATATGTAGTATAAGAATGAATACAAAAAAATAACAATATAAAAATATATGTTTAAATATAGCAATCGCTTAAATTGCCCAAGCAGGTGAGGTAATTAGTCTAATATACCTGGAGCATTAATTTTTCATGTCAATTACGAGAATCTTTATTCAATTTGCATATCATTTGTTATTAACGCACACCTTAGCTGAGAAGGAACCCCTGGTGCGTCGCAGTGTTTGTCTGTCACTGTGTCGTCATGCCTGTGTAAATTGGCTTTGACGAAGTGGTAATCAAAACTAAACACAGGCAGGACTCAAATTGGCCAATCACAATTAGTCATTGTCTGCGTAATCTTTGGCGTTATTTACCGCTGACTGGTGGAGTGGTGAAGAACCGTGCTCTCTCTCTCTCTCTCTCTCTCTCTCTCTCTCTCTCTCTCATGATCTTGAGAGGGTATAAACAGTGTGATTGGCATTACACTCGATCACCTTCACTTCCCTAACTGTGATGTTTGGTACACATTCACAACTGGGTGGACGAGGGGTGCCTTGGACGCGAACCAGAAACACTCAGGAGAAGCAAGTGTTGTAGCCACTCGGCCGCTACGCCCGTTGGGGAAACATGTGTGTTGCTAAATTAAGGGAGATATTGTGTTGCTGGCTGCCGTAAGCAATTTGTCACTGTTGTTAAGGTGTCAACGCTGTGATTGGTCCTCTTGTGTGACGACAGTTTCATTAAACGATGTGTTCTATATATTCGGTATAAGACCAGCATGACGTATTACCCTTCACTGCTTTATTGGGGTCACCTCACGACCGTGCGTCCCAGCCAATACTTAGTGCAACTCGCTCCAATAAGTATCTTCGTGATTTTGTGTATGACAATTTGACACAACTGGCGGCAAAGTACATTTTGGAATGAGTACTATGTGATGCTGAGAGTGGAACCTGACGACGAGTTTTATATTTGACTCTCCGTAAACCTCAACGGTGCAGCGGTCTAGTGAATACAGAACTCACCTTCTCTTCTAAAGACTGCTGGTTTGATCCCGTGTAAGCTTACTCTTAGTCTATCCAGCTGCATTTGGGAAAGTTAAGACGATCATATACAGTATCAGCTTCGCTCCCTCGTATACCGAAGGCTTGGTGTGCTGTATAGTGTGCCATTAAGGCTTCAATAAACCCTTTAGCTACTCTTCGATATCACGTTTTTTCTTTTTGTTTCAATTCAAATGATTAAGTTTCGATCAATATTTTCATTTACTGGGAACCCCGAGCAATGAGTTCCTGTGAAGAGCGCCTCCTGCAACCTCCCTACACCTTTATTCTTCCCCCTCTTACTTCCCCCTCCTTCCCTGCCTCTCCACTTTCCTTCTTTCCGTCCACCCTCCCCCTTCCTTATCCCCTCCCTCTTTCACCCCTTTCCCTTCGTTCCTCCCTCTCTCCCTTCCTTCCCTCGTCCCTCCACCCCTCCCCCCCCCTTCCTGCTTCCCTCCTTTCCCCTCTCCCTCCCTCCTTTCCTCTTCCTCCATCCACCCATCTCCCGTCTCCCTCCCACCTTTTTCCTCTCCCTCCCTCCCTCCCTCCCTCCTTCCCCCCCCCCTTCCCTCCCTCCCTCCCTCCCTCCCTCCCTTCCCTCCCACGACTCAATGCGCCACTATAGTCAAGACGTGTGTAGTTCTTGGAAGAATAAACAAACAAACTTACAAAGAGATGATGAAGTTTGACTAAATCTTTAAAAAAATCAATTCCTGGTTGACCTGAGTTGACCTAACGTAATGTAACTTCAAGGAAAGTAACTTAACTCTACCCGTCATAACCTAACCTCACTATATGTAAGCTAACTTAACCTAACCTGATCCAGCTTAAGCTTCATATAAGTCGTTGCAATTTTGTATTTCTTTTAGGAAATTTATAACAATTACCCCCACCGTCTCCACCATCTGTGTAAGTCCTTAAAGCAAAGTGGTTGAACTGTTTTCCAGAATTTGTAAAAAAAAAAAAACGAAAAGTACAGATAAAGACATAAATTTACTATAATTTTGGGTGAAATTCAAGAAATACGCAAGAAACTTATATACAATTGACATCCCCGCGTTGCCGAGGCCAAGGGTACATAATGCTTGATACCTCTACTGAAATTTCCTCACGAAATCGTATTATTTAACATAATTTAACCCAAACGTATAAGGATATGGGTGAAATGAAGTGATAGTACATATAAATAAACACAAAAACAATACGGGAACAATAGAGCCTTGATGATGGAGGTAGACAGGTGACAATAGGTGTAACATAACAGCAGGCAGTGTGTGTTTATATACAAGACCCTGGTACTCTCTTCACTTGTTTGGCTTTGGTCAGGCGGAGGCTTACAACAGCGCGCCGCCTTAAACAAACACAAAAACACCCAAACAAAAGAAAACAAAAACAAATTCAAAATGTCTCCTGGGTCTTGTTTCGCTGCAAAGAGAGGTCAGAGCAGTGTACTGGGAGTTGTTTACTTATGGTTACCTGGCTCTCCACAGGTAGACCTACACAGTTTGTTTACCATTTACATGATCAAGGGATGAAGGGCCGTGGATGTTTGCCGTGTGTCTAGAGCTGTGGTTTACGCTGCGCACTCATAATTTATTCAGCGATACGACCCGACGCACTCCTTCCCCCCCCTCCTCCTCCCCCCTTCCCCTTTCCCCTCCCTCCTCCCCCCTTCCCCTTCCCCCTCCCTCCTCCCCCCTTCCCCGTTACGTAGATAGATAACGCATGGTCGATTTTTTTTCACAGGTGGATCGTGACGTTAGGTAAGGTTATGTAAGTAGATAACGTATTTTTTTTTCACAGGTGGATCGTGACGTTAGGTAAGGTTATGTAAGTAGATAACGTATTTTTTTTTCACAGGTGGATCGTGACGTTAGGTAAGGTTATGTAAGTAGATAACGTATTTTTTTTTCACAGGTGGATCGTGACGTTAGGTAAGGTTATGTAAGTAGATAACGTATTTTTTTTTCACAGGTGGATCGTGACGTTACTTAAGTAGACTGTATCCTACTAGGGGTATATAGAGGCGAGTTACATTATATAAAGGAGAGGTATTTATATATCCATGCAGCCATATATGAGGCTTATCAAACCTAGTGCTTAATAGGAACAGGAGTCTATTATCAGTTGCCTATTAAGACTTAGGGACTATTTGGACTTGGATTAATGGAAACTTACGGATTTATTGTGAATTATAGCTGTTACGTCCCTGGGCTTGTAAGGAATGTGGTTTATTATAGGTCTGGAGTGTATGTGAGGTAAATTCTGTTGAGAGTAAACACGAGAAACATTGTTATGGTGTTGACAGTGTGACGTAGTGAGCACCATGGTGTTGACAGTGTGACGTAGTGAGCACCATGGTGTTGACAGTGTGACGCAGTGAGCACCATGGTGTTGACAGTGTGACGCAGTGAGCACCATGGTGTTGACAGTGTAACGCAGTGAGCACCATCTTGTTGACAGTGTAACGCAGTGAGCACCATCTTGTTGACAGTGTGACGCAGTGAGCACCATGGTGTTGACAGTGTGACGTAGTGAGCACCATGGTGTTGACAGTGTGACGCTTTTAATTTGATGTTATTGTGGAGTCGGTCTCTCTCTCTCTCTCTCTCTCTCTCTCTCTCTCTCTCTCTCTCTCTCTCTCTCTCTCTCTCTCTCTCTCTCTCTCTCTCGCATTTAAGTAACTTTTCCTAACATACATTAATTTTTGTAAGTAATTTTTTAACATATTTAAACAGTTACTTATAGACCTACTTTATTAACTACTATATTTACTTTAATCTACTCTAATAGGTCATTGTAGTCAACCTTCCATCACCCTGTACTTTTTCTTCCCCTCGTCCTTGTCGTCCGTGGCACATATGACTATTATATAACTAACCTTTTTCAAGTTCTTTCCCGGCATCACAAGATCTGATGAGTTCTCTATTGTTTATGACTGTCTTTTGGGGTGTGTGTGTGTGTGGCGCTGGTTGCTAATGTGGATGGTGAGATAATGTATTTGTATTAATTATTTATTTCATTGTTTCTTTCATTCTTTGTTTATTTAATTATTCTTTTATATTTTATTTTTATTTATTTTTTTTTTTTTTTTTTTTTATTACCTAGAAATAAATGTGCTGGAGAATTTAGTAGACAAGGGAAGGTATGAATTTTTAGTGAATGTGATCTTAGTCCGTTATTGATCTCAGTCCGTTATTGAGCTTAGTCCACTATTAATCATAATCCGTTATTTATTATTATTATTATTATTATTATTATCAACATCATCATTTCGAATAACAACACAATTACCAAACACAAGTTATATTCCACACATACGACCCGAAAAAACTAACGATAATATTACCCCGTATTTATCATGTAATTTAATATCACCTCGCTGCTAGCACACAGATACAAATTAGCAGGCGAGACCCGTCAAGGTAAATATTTGGTATGCCGCGCCGCCCAGCTCTTCACAATGCCCGAACCTCGAGATTTAAAGCAATAGATGGGGAAACTAGCCAAAATACATCCCCTTAAATGTGTATATATCGTTTATTATCCTCTATTGAAGTGGTTGTGTTGTGTGTGTGTGTGTGTGTGTGTGTGTGTGTGTGTGTGAATTTATTTTTGTCGTTATATCAAAAATCCTGAAGAAGGTGAATAAGTGTATTTTAAATATGTTCCAATTGGCTATTTAAGTGATTTTTAAAAATTTTCACCATCTTACATCATTTATTTCCTTATAAAGATTATCATATAGAATTACTTTTCCTCCTGAGATTGCTGAGTTTTTTCGTTAATGATTGTCAAAAAAAAAAAAAGGGAAAAAGGAAGAAATATATTTGTGTGTATTAGAACAACAGACTCCTCAACGAGCATCATACGGCCCAGGTATCTCACGTTCCTTCAGATTCGTAGATGTTGATGATTGTCACCCAGGTTGTGTATTTTGATGCCGAGGAGATATTTTTTCTTTAGTTTATCCCTCAAAAATGAAGAAAAACGTGTAATTTGTCATAGAAAACGTAATTTATCATAGAAAACGTGTAATTTATCAAAGAAAACGTGTAATTTGTCATAGAAAACGTAATTTAATAATAGAAAACGTGTAAACTGCCACAGAAAACGTTATTTATCATAGAAAACGTGTAGTTTGTCATAGAAAACGTAATTTATCATAGAAAACGTGTAATTTATCAAAGAAAACGTGTAGTTTGTCATAGAAAACGTAATTTATCATAGAAAACGTGTAATTTATCAAAGAAAACGTGTAATTTGTCATAGAAAACGTTATTTATCATAGAAAACGTGTAACTTGTCATCTCTGATAAGAAAAAAAATCACATTTACCTTCGTATTAGTTGACATCACCTGAAGATTAACACCCCCTAGTTTATTTCACCTGATTGTTCTCAACCTATCCCAAGGTGTGTAGAAGCTTGAATTACCGAGCCCAAAAAGTTTACGTAAGCTTGAGCTGCTGGACACAAGAAGGAGTGCAGGTGGGGGGCGGTGTAGCTGCTGGACAGGGTGAATGTGAGGGGTTAGGGAGAGGGGTGAGGGAGAGGGTGAGGGAGAGGGGTGAGGGAGAGGGAACCAGGGATTAATATCTGCCCTGAAGCACCTTTCATTGAAGTCAGGAAACCGAGACGAATAATACCTCCCCCTCTACCTCCTACCTCACCAACACTACCTCCATTACCTCCACCACTAACCTCCTACCTCACCAACACTACCTCCATTACCTCCACCACTAACCTCCTACCTCACCAGCACTACCTCCATTACCTCCACCACTAACCTCCTACCTCACCAACACTACCTCTATTACCTCCACCACTAACCTCCTACCTCACCAACACTACCTCCATTACCTCCACCACTAACCTCCTTCCTCACCAACACTACCTCCATTACCTCCACCACTAACCTCCTTCCTCACCAACACTACCTCCATTACCTCCACCACTAACCTCCTTCCTCACCAACACTACCTCCATTACCTCCACCACTAACCTCCTACCTCACCAACACTACCTCCATTACCTCCCCCTCTACTTCCTACCTCACCAACACTACCTCCATTACCTCCACCACTAACCTCCTACCTCACCAACACTACCTCCATTACCTCCACCACTACCTCCTACCTCACCAACACTACCTCCATTACCTCCACCACTACCTCCTACCTCACCAACACTACCTCCATTACCTCCACCACTAACCTCCATCACCACCAAGCATTTACAAGAAAACCAGTAATGAATATTGTCATAACCTAACCTAACCTAACCTAACCTAACCTAACCTAACCATAACTTAACCTAACCTGAATTATGAGGCTTCTAAAGGTTCAAGTTTGTTTACATTCGCGTTTAAAATAATGAGATATTTCTTCATATATCGTCTCTAGACTCCCACCCCCTTTATATCGCCCCCCCACCCCTGTCCCCCCTCCTCTCTACCTCCCTTACACCTCCTCCCCTTTATACCACCTACCCCTCTGCCTCCCCTTCCCTCCCCTCCCCTCTCTACTCGGTATTCCTCCTCTTCCATCCTTCCCTCCTGTCTAACCTTTCATATCCATCTCTCACGCTTCCCCTCACTCCTTACACACCCTCGCCCCTCTCTCTCACCCCTCCCTTTCCCTCTCACCACCATCTCCTCCCTCTCACATCCCTCCCATCCCTCTCATCTCCTGTCCCCTCCCTCTTAAAACCCTCCCTCTCATCCCCACCCCTTCCCCTTACTCCCTCCCTCTCCACCCCTCCCTTCACTCACCCATCCCCTCACTCACCCCTCCCCTCTCACCCCTAACCCCCCCTGTCACCCCCTCCCCTCCCTCTCACCCCTGACCCCCCTCCCTCTCACCCCTGACCCTCCTCCACCTCCATATCCGGGATCTAATGGGGTCTCTTTATCGAGTCGTGAATCTGTGCGGATATTCATCAAAACGGGGATGAAACGACCCACTGCTGTCCACCAGAAATTGGATCGTGGTCACTGAGTTGACGACGGTGGCGCCCTGCTGCTGGTGGTGGTGGTGGTGGTGGTTAGGTATTTCACTGACACGGGGCACTAGTCTCTCTCTCTCTCTCTCTCTCTCTCTCTCTCTCTCTCTCTCTCTCTCTCTCTCTCTCTCTCTCTCTCTCTCTCTCTCTCTCTCTCTCTCTCTCTCCAAATACATAAGAGACAGGAGGCATTTAACTGATGAAACAGAGCTAATTATTGACTGTATATTTCTTGACTATCGATTTCACCATGGAAACAATTAACTCCTGAACGTAACAATATAAAAAAAAACACACCCAATAATAATTACTGATGGTTACTTTATTTATTAACTTAAACTACGTAATTATAGACCTAAGTTAAGAGGAGTGTTTGTGATACTTTATAACATGGTAGAGTCTTAGAGCCTTAGACCATAACACACCTTAAGACTCACACTATACGCAATGATTATGTAGTAGTAGGTTAGGTCAGGTCAGGTTAGGTTAGGTTAGGTCAGGTTAGGTCAGGTTAGGTTAGGTTAGGTGTATCTTCCTCCTCAGCTATATTATGATGTGTTTCCAAGGCTCTTGCATAATGTATATTGTATGCTGAGTTAATCCTGCCTCCATGGTGATGACACTCTACCATTATCTCTCCTTAGTGGTGATACGTCTCTCTCTCTCTCTCTCTCTCTCTCTCTCTCTCTCTCTCTCTCTCTCTCTCTCTCTCTCTCTCTCTCTCTCTCTCTCTCTCTCTCTCTCTCTCTCTCTCACTACCTGAAGAAGGAAGAGTGGTCACACCTGCTCCCCGTGACACATCTGCTCCCCGTGACACACCTGCTACCCGTGACACACCTGCTACCGTGACACACCTGCTCCTGTAGCACACCTGCTCCTGTGATACACCTGCTCCCGTAGCACACCTGCTCCCGTAGCACACCTGCTCCTGTGATACACCTGCTCCCCATGACTCACCTGCTCCCCGTGACACACTTACCAATTAACCTATGGCCCAAGAGACACTGGCAGCTGGTATTTATGACACGTACAGCTCGCAGTTATGACACTTGTTGACACGTGGCGTCTATGAAAGTGATAATTGAACATATGACACTGACGATTGACATTTATGACACTGATAGCTGGCATTTGATACTGACAGTTGGAATGTATAACACTCACTGACAGCTGGTATGTATGACACTCACTGACAGCTGGCATGTATGACACAGACAGCTGGCATGTATGACACTGACAGCTGGCATGTATGACACAGACAGCTGGCATATATGACACTCACAGACAGTTGGCATGTATGACACTGACAGCTGGCATGTATGACACTCACTGACAGACAAGGTGTCATTTGCAAGTTAATTTATGGCATAACACACATCCTCAAAGCCAATATTCAATTAGCTGACGGAGCGTAATTTATAACCCTGAGAGAATTATTACTCCCGCGCCTACTGTAACACACTCGCTGTTTGATTGATGTCTGTCTGTGTGTGTTGGGGGGGGGGGGGTTGGTGGGTGTGTGTGTGGGGGGGGGGGATATGGGTGGATGGGTGGGTTTGGGTGTGTGTGTGTGTGTATGTGCGGGTTTGGGTGTGTGTGTATGTGTGGGTTTGTGTGTGTATGTGTGTGTGTGTATGTTTGTGTACGTTCCATACTCGGCGGGTGATATATCCATTTAGATTATTTTATATGTTGTCGGTGATGTGTTTTTCCAGGCTTGGGACTTCAGAGCTTCCCTGTTGATTGCAAATTGCACATTGCATTGGATAAAAAGTGATATTCATTTATTTTTTTTTCAGACTTTGTACCTTTCCTTCAACAGAATGTCTCAGTGGGGTTGGTTATCCTATTTTTCTCTTATATCCTTCCTTAGGTGTAATGGTTAGCAAGCTCACCTCGCAAATATGTGGACTCGGGTTCGATCCCCGAGCAGGGTGACACCATCTATAGTTTTGGTGAAGTTATGGGTCAGTTTATTTACGCCATTTACCTCTGTTTGTCCGGCAGTTTAGGAACCTGGATGTTAATCGATTTGCGGATCGTGTTCTGGTGTAATGGCTAGCCAGTGCAGTTGGTGAGTTGTCCGGTCTCCTTGGTGAAAGGTTGGTAGATGGAGGAGTGGCAGGTGACGGGGTGGCAGATTTGGGGTCTTAACACGGTGGCCTAGATCAGACAGAAGTGGCAGAAGACAGGATGGTAGACAGGAGAAAAGAGTTGACAGAATCGATAGCAAGCAGGAGGAGTAGGAGGAGGAGGTGGTAATGGGAGGAAGATCGTGTGAGGGAGGAATATGGCCGTATAAACATGAGGTTCTGGACAATATGAGTTATAGGTGAGTTTACTGTGGCCACAAGTTCCCAGGTCATCTGTAACTGTCGACGCTGCCGAAGGGTGTGCTTATCTGACGCTGTCCCCACCCAGCGAGTTATGGTGCCACTCCGGATATTGTCTCGCCCCCTCTCCTGGCCACCACACCGCCGTCCCTCTCCTCCCATCCCCCCACCTAGCCTTGATGTCCCTCGACCCTTCCCCTCCCTATCCTTCTCCTCTCCCCCTTCTCCATCCCCCTTCCCTGTCCTTCCATCTCCCCCCCCCCTCCCCTTTCCCTCTCCCATCCCTACCATTTCTGCTGTGGCTTCCGACTACCATCTCTGCTGCTGTTGTCAACCGCTGCTGCCATCATCTCTGCTGCTGCAAACTAATAGGCCTGTCTGCTGTTACTTCTGCTCTAGGCCTCTCCTTGTACGCAACTATTATTCACTACTCGTAATTATATCACAGTTGCCGTGTGTGTGTGTGTGTGTGTGTGTGTGTGTGTGTGTGTGTGTGTGTGTGTGTGTGTGTGTGTGTGTGTGTGTGTGTGTGTTATCATTCTTGGTGTTGGCGTCTCCTGTTGTCCCGACCACTGCTGTCTTTGTTAGGTTAGGTTACATGATATTAATTTAGGAGAGATTTTCCTATAAAGGCTACGACAACCAGTCCCCCTCCCCGCACCACATTCAGCCCTCTCCCCCTAACACTCATCCAGCCCTCTTCCTCCCCCACCACAACCAGTCCCCCTCCCCGCACCACATTCAGCCCTCTCCCCCTAACACTCATCCAGCCCTCCTCCTCCCCCACCACATCCAGCCCCCCTCCTCCCCCACCACATCCAGCCCCCTCCTCCCCCACCACATCCAGCCCCCCTCCTCCCCCACCACATCCAGCCCCCCTCCTCCTCCACCACTACTGCTGCTACAGACGGTGAGGCATCGTATCCAAACTGCACTGTTGTTCTGAGTCCCAAGTGTAATTCGTGCAGCCTTAAGTACCTTGTGGCCTCTACCTATTGGTGGAGTTTCCTTTTACTTCTATTACCAATATGACCACAACACCTGACGCCCCCCCCCCCACCCCACCCACCCCTCCCACTCACCCCCTACCAACCTCCACACCCTACACCTCACCCTCCACACCCCCCACCTGTTTACAAGAGGTTCAAAAGGCTCCCTGCTGACGGTGTTCCCAAGCAGTGGGTGCAGGCTGTGTTGTTCATGTCAATACGAAAGGTGATGTTACCTTTAATCTATTGTGAATGGTACCTGTGTTTGGGTGATTCTACCTGTAGTACTTTACTGCCACTACTTGTACTTGACTGCCACTTCCTGTACTTGACTGCCACTTCCTGTACTTGACTGCCACTACTTGTACTTTATTACTACTTACAAGTAATCTGTTACTGATAATGCCTTTTGCCACTTCTACTGGTATTCTGTTGTTATCACTAGTACTTACTTGTTACTACTACTAGGGGTGAGAGTAAGGGAGAGAGCGAGGGAGAATGGATGAGAGTGTGAGAAAGTAAGAGATGTAAGAGAGAGAGAGAGAGAGAGAGAGAGAGAGAGAGAGAGAGAGAGAGAGAGAGAGAGAAAGAGAGAGAGAGTCAAGGAGACATCATTGTCGCTCGTTAGTGGAGGAAACTGGAGGGAGGGAGGAGAGTGAGGGGAGAGAGAGGGAGGGAAGGGAAGGGAGGGGGAGAGGGAGAGAAGACCAGGCCGTGGGTAGCGCTCACCAGACTAAAGACGTACATTATGCATATTATTATCCAAGCTGTGTACATGTAGATGTTATCCCGGTCGTCGTGACTCTCGGTTGGGAGGGAGAGGAGAGGTAGGAGAGAGGAGAAAGAGAGGAAGAAGAGGAAGGAGAGAGAGGAGAGAGGAGAAGGAGAGGAAGGAGAGGAATGAGAGGAAGGAGAGGGAGGAGAGGAGGTTCCTACTAGATCCACACCAAGACGAGAATGTTACCTTAATGAGGGATGAATCAGCTCAGCACGTAACACCTTCCACAGCCTTGCTTATCGAGGTATACCCCCCCAGCAGGCTAAGACGACCTGCCTGGTGACGTCTTCGTCCCTTCAGGTTCTCCCCTTCTAACTCAACCACTTTCATAAACCTGAGTAATTTAGTTGATAAGAATGAATATATGATGACCTTGTTAGTTGAGGCGGTCTAATCATGCAATATAATTTACCCCACCGAAACAGAGTGTGGGTGTTATGTATGATGATTTAATGTATGCTTAGATATAATGTGATATGTTTATTCAAGTGTGTATAATGTTATGTAGATAAGCTGGTGATATGTATATTTCATTTATATATACAGGAGGTATTTTTTTTTTATCTATATATATAAGGAGAGACTGTGTTTTTTTATGTATACATGAATATACTGTTATACATATCCTGGTGACGTATGCGGTTGTTCTGCTCTTCTTGAGTGATCGTGTTAGAACAGAGAACAACAAGAGGAAGTGCATGTGTGTGTGTGTGTGTGCGTGCGCTGGAGGTTATCTACGTGGGTGATTTAAATAATACTAATTAAATCTCCGTAAATATCACA
>CAUDMG010000648.1:0-55000 GCA_958450375.1 Homarus gammarus | reverse complement strand
ATCAGTAACGCGGGGAAAACTTTCTTGAAGACAATTGAATGTCCTAAAGCCATTAACGTACAGTCAGCCAAGTGTGAAATGTGGCTAAATGTTCTGGTGTATGGAGAGTTGGAGGCGTGTGGAAACCTAGCCTAACCTAACCTATCCTAACCTGTCATAACCTAACCTAACCTATCCTAAACTGTCATAACCTAACCTAACCTATCCTATCCTAACCTATCCTAACCTGTCATAACCTAACCAAACCTTTACCTACCATCTCGAATCACTAGTCAGCACTGGTCTTGCCGTGTCTAGTGTGATAATGTGAACTTCGTGACTCGTTGAGGATAATTACGTAATGGCAGCAACGTGAGTGTAATGTCAATAGTGAGGTTTGTCAAATAATAACATTGTTGGGTTATTAGGTTGTTGGTGTTAGTTATGAAGGTGTTATTCCACATAGAGGTTAGCTGAGTGGATAGAGGTTGTTGGTTCGATCCCATGTTATCCTTAAACTACCCCTCCCCCCCCCCACCCTCAAAGCTGAAATAGGTACCTGATATTACCGACACCTTATTTCACCTGTAGATTAGACACCCTAGTTTATTTTACCTGATGATTAAATACTTACCTAACCTAATCTATACCCCAGGTAGCGTTAGGGTGTCTAATCTACAGGTGAATAAAGAAGGGTTAGCATTTGGGTAGATAAAACTTAAGATAAAATAAGCTAGTGAATATTATTTCGTAATTTATACCGACTCTTGTCATATCTATTTTAATAACTATAAAAATATATTCCCTTTTAACTTACTGAAATAACTAATTAATATAGACAGGTACTCAAGAAGGTGAGACACAGGTGAGAAGGGTCAGCTCAGGTAACTTCCAGTCCAAAAAAAATTCAAAAACATGACGTCAAATGAATAACTACAGCCGTAACGTCACTATTTACGTTATCAATACACATCACTATATACGTCAACAATACACTTCACTATACACGTCACCAACTACTGTTATAACCTGGAAGTGTATTGCCATTTGTTCGACAGCATTAAATGATTAGTCTGACATTTATCTACCAAGAAAGATTATTTTTTTTTTTTTTTTTTACCAAAGTGACATTTCAAACGAGTAACTTTTTTTTTTTTTTAGTTGTGACATTTGGTAAGTCGATGGTTGTGACGTAATGTATATATATCTAGGGAAATATTTTTTTGTGGGGGTTACTGTTGGAATAAGCGCCTCCCTGATGGCGACTTTTAGTGGGAGGAGGAGGTTAGGTTAGGTTAGGTTAGGTTAGGTTAGTTTAGTTTAGGTTAGGTTAGGTTAAGTTAGGTTTCAGGATTTCGTGAGTAATAGGTATCCTTCCAGCTATATTTTACTCCGTGGGTGGATGTTGCCTATGGAATCAATATATATTAAAAGAAAAAAAACGAAAGAAAGAAAGAAAGTCAAGGCATCTGGTCTAACTTCACCTCACGAAAGTTTAATGAATGAAGTAAGAGATGACAGGTGGCTGGCGAGGTACTGAGTGTAGGGGATCTTGTAAATTTCTCAAGATATAATTAATGACGACTACCCAGGTGAGTGGATTGTGGTTCTTCTTCTTCTTCTTCTTCTTCTTATTTTTCTTCTTCTTCGTCTTCTTCTTCTTCTTCTCCTTCTTCTTCTTCTTCTTATTCTTATTCTTATTCGTATTCTTATCCTTATTCTTCTTCTTCTCCCCTCTTTTTCGTCTTCTTCTCCTCCTTATCTTCTTCTCCTTCTTAGTTTTATACGTAAGTGAAAATGCTCGAATGTATTACAGTACCAATGGCTTAAGTATACATGAAGCTATTTTTACACTGTCACTTTTACCATTTTCATGATTAAATATTCCCCTAGTTTCGTTAAATAATCCCCTGGTCCTGTTCACCTGTTGTCAAGATCTGGTTAAGACGCTGCTGAACAACTTCCCCCACTTCCCCCATCTGCTTATACACCGCCGAAGACCAGCAGGAGCTCGAACCCAAGGGCTCCTTCCTCCTGAGTAGTGATTTTTTTTTAACCCTGTGGCGCAGCAGACGGTCGCCACCAACTTGTCCTTTATGAGGCTAAGGTTGGATAGTGGGTCAAGTTTACCCAGAACAAAGCGAGTACAACAAGATGTGTCGAGTCAGTATAGATTTTTTGGGTAGTTGTCATGTTGGGTATAGCCAGTCCTAGAGAGGGTATAAGGGGGCAGAAGTCGTAGGAGAAGGCGCTGTAGGTGTCATCAGCGAAGGGCCAGGGTGCTGCTTGTGTTGTGCCTTGCCTCTAGGTTAGAGATTTTTTCTTCACGTAAGATTTTAGCAGTGGAGAAGATATATGCAGTATCACAACCTAACCTAACCTAACCTAACCATACCTTAGTCTAATCTGCTGTAACCCAACTTACCTGAATCTAACCTAACCTAATCTAACACAATATAAGTTAACCTAACCCATATCACCTAATTTAACCTCACCAAACTTCTCTCAGTACGGGTGGAGGAGGAGGAGGAAGAGGTAGGCAGGCAGGCAGGCGACCTCTCTCAGCACGGGTGATACAGAAGGGAGGATGGGAGGCCAACCTCTCAGCACGGGTGGAAGAGGAGGAGGAGGAGGCAGGCAGGCAAGCGACCTCCCCCAGCACACGTAAACATCAACTGAGATAACTAACTTTGGTTAAACTCATAAGGAAAAATTACCAAAGTCTTCTCTTCCGCTCAAAATACCACAAGTTATTTTCCATTTACCTCGCTCATGGAAAAGTTTGCGTTGCCTTATGCTGAAAATTACATTGAAATCTTACAATGAATTATGATAGTGACGAATTATATACACTGTTGTATACACCACACATATACATACGAGTTTATACATGTAACCTATATACTTGTAGATGTATGTAAGCTTACCTGTCTATCTACAGGTGTAAACTAAATATGCACTAAATATACACTGTCCCATATTTACCAGACAGACAGACAGACAGACCTCACAGACACAGACAGAACGATTGATAGATAAATAGACAAACATTAATATATATTGATGGATATGTAAATATAAAATAAAAGAGCTTCAAATCAGCTTTAAATTGCCCTGAAGTTCAACTTTCCAGGTCAATTAGAGAAAAAGTTACACCTAATTTACTACGGTCTGTACACTTCAAAGACCCCTTCTCTGGACATTTTAAATAGTAGTAACTATTGGACATTTTTTTGTTATCTGTCGACCAAAGATTTTCTGTTGAATATTTCCTCGTTAGATCTACCATATGTGTTGAGTGAAGGGTGACAACAGGCGCCCAGGGTTTGTAGGTGACTGACGCTTAGGTTCAGGGATACACTGTAAACATCCTCTTGACAAACACACATATACGCGTCCTTGGTCCCTCTCGAGCCAGCGGGAGCGTCCTCGGTCCCTCTCGAGCCAGCGGGAGCGTCCTCGGTCCCTCTCGAGCCAGCGGGAGCGTCCTCGGTCCCTCTCGAGCCAGCGGGAGCGTCCTCGGTCCCTTTTGACCCAGTGGGGGCGTCCTGGTTCCCTCTTGAGCCCGCAGGAGCGTCCTGGGGCCCCCTCTTGAGCCAGCAAGGGCGTCCTCGGTCCCACTTGAGACCAGCTGGGGCGTCTTGGGGCCCCCTCTGAGCCAACGGGGGCGTCCTGGTTCCCCTTCTTGAGCCAGCAGAGGCGTCCTGGGGCCCCCTCTTGAGCCAGCAGAGGCGTCCTGGGGCCCCCCTCTTGAGCCACAAGGGGCGTCCCACTAAGAGGAATGGGGGATAATGAAAACAGACAGATGGTAGCGGGCGTGGAGGTCGCATCCCTCATCACAATAATGGCTGAGCTTAGTGGCACCCTGACACGGACATACCGAAGCTAAACGATCATTCGGTTCCTCAATTAACTAATTACTACTGGGAATAAAACATTCTAAAAACATATCTTCTTCCACTCTCTTGGTCCAGGATAAAGAAAATCGGAGTTTTTTGGCCACAGATGAGGGTAAGAGGGGGAGACTATATTATCCCCGTGTCTTGGGGGTCTAGTGTGGCCCTTGTCTCGTGGGTGAATAAAGTCTTCTCAGTGTTTCATTTCAGATATTAAATAAGGTGATGGTCGTGTGTGTGTGTGTGTGGAAGGGGAGCAAGACTAAACACTCACTCCCTCCGTCAGTAGCGTCAAGCCCCTCAGCCTTTACTCTGCGTGTGTCGTTACCTACACTCTTATTAATACTTTAGACAGTAGGTAATTTTTCTCCCCCGCGTCATTCTTGTAAGATAGATGGTGCTGTTTCCCTTCTTCCGACGGCCCGAGAGGTAAAACAGAGGCTTTTCCCGAGGTGGTGTGGGTGATACGTCGGAACTGTCGGGTGAGCTTAATACCCTTGATGTGAGGTGTTGTCGGGACCTCTCTCTCTCTCTCTCTCTCTCTCTCTCTCTCTCTCTCTCTCTCTCTCTCTCTCTCTCTCTCTCTCTCTCTCTCTCTCTCTCTCTCTCTCTTACACCACATCAACTAGTGTGAGAGATAGAAGAGAAATAGTGTCAGCTGGTGTGAGAGATTAACTAGATAGTGTCAGCTCATAAGTGGAGATAGTGTCAGCTGATGTGAGAGATAGGAGAGAGAGATGGTGTCAGCTGATGTGAGATAGTGTCAGCTGGTGTGAAAGTTGGAAGAGTGATAGTGTCAGCTGGTGTGAGACAGAAGAGAGATGATGTCAGCTGATGTGAGATAGTGTCAGCTGATGTAAGAGAGACAGAAGAGAGATTGTGTCAGTAGAGTTAGGGGGCATTACTGACAGAGCTCCTCATGGCCTGGAACGAACGAAGACTTGAGAGAAAGCCAATTTTCACCACTTAGTAAAATTAGTTCGTTTTTTCCTCCTCTTCTTGGGGTTCAGCTGACGCATATTTAGTGGTTGGGGGGGTTTTGGGGGGCTATTGGAGGGTCTTGGGGGGCTATTGGGGGGGTCTTGGGGGGGCTATTGGGGGGTCTTGGGGGGCTATTGGGTGGGGTTCGGGGGAGAAGCTCTTGGGAGGTTCGGAGGCTATTGGGGGTGGGGGTGAGGGGAGAAAGAAATGTAGTTCTGCCCCTCCCTCTCTCTCTCGTTCCTCCCCCTCTCCCTTCCTCACTCTTTCCCCCCCTCCCTCCCCTTCTCCCTCCATCCCTCTTTCCCTCCCTCCCTCCCTCTCTCCCTCCCACCCTCTCTCCCTCCCTCCCCAACAACCATCCATTACAGACTAACACACGAACAAATTCAACGAGAACAACTTAATGTAATGGGTCTATCTTTGAAGCGTATCACTTTGCCGACTGAACATCACCCATTTGGCCCCCGTGACCTTTGACCTTACATATTAAGGTCAACAGAATATTACCATGACCGATATATTGGTATAGTTTATTTACTAGTTCAAAAACAGGTCAATATTTTTTGGGAGTTAATGAATTGTGTTTAGTCAAGATTCATAAAATTGTTGACCAAAAAAGATAATTTATGTTTCATTCTTAAAACACACACACACACACACACACACACACACACACACACACACACACACACACAGTAGCTCCCTCTTTATAAGCCTCAGAGTCAAGTATAATAACAACTTATATTTGGGAAGTAACAATAAGGTTTTACGGGAATATTATGAAAGACCACGAGGAGCTTGAGTGAACGCTGACGGTAATGCCTTAATGTTGAACGCCCTCGACGCACGGACTATATAGTATATTAATGTTTTCCTGCCCAGAAGTTGAGGCTCTTAACTTCAGTGTTGTTGTAGCTAGATCTCTCTCTCTCTCTCTCTCTCTCTCTCTCTCTCTCTCTCTCTCTCTCTCTCTCTCTCTCTCTCTCTCTCTCTCTCTCTCTCTCTCCAGTAACTTTATCACCTTCAACAACAAGAAAAAGACTGATCAGCTGATGAATGTAAACAATGACTCAAGTAGGTCATAGAACAGTAGGTTGTGATGGGAGGTGACAACACGGAATAAACACGAGGAATGGAGAGAAAAGGGAATGGTTGATAAAGATGGGTTAAGACACAAAGGATAATACCAAAAGAAGGATGAGTAAGGGATAAACGAGACACACAAAGCAAAGGCGAAGGAGAGTGTAATAAATAAGAGGTTTAGAGATGAGAGAAGATGAGTAGAAGGAGGAAGGGATAAGACGTAGATTTATGAGTCACCCCAAAAAACTACCTGTACAAAATTGCGTTGAAATAATATGACACAACGGACGAATGATTTTGACAACCCTACCGAGACAACAGGAGTCACAGTGATCATTTTGAAATACATCGATCACCCCAGGTACAGATAATTTTTTTGGAGTAACTAATACATAGATTTAAATATATATAGAGACAGCTGATGTGATAGGTGAAAGATAAGAGATATAAGATAATTGCTTACAAGGTAGGTACAGGTAACAAGCCTCATCGTTAAACATAAATAAGTAAACGAATTGCTACTTGTGGACGATCCTTAAGTCCTCTAGTGGTACAAATCAACGCTACTCATGACGATCCCGAAGAAATATGGCGCCAATGAATATTTGAATAATTTATTTGCACAAATTCTATAATAACTCTTTTTTTTTTTATCTTTTCATTATATATCAAAGGGAGAAGAGACTTGGTTTTCTTAATTAACAACGCACAAAATAATCTTGATTCTGTTGTCGTCAGGAGCCAGTACTTGGGGTCCAAGCTTCGTGTTGTCGTACCTAACCATGGGTATTAACCGAGTTCCCTAATCTTGTAGTATGAATTGTCTTGATCTACAGGGGTTAAAGATGACCTATAACCCGTAGAGAAAGAACACTATCCATAATAACGATTTATAGACGAAAAAACATGAAACTAGACGAGAGTGTTTTGAGAATATTATGAACATTAGTCTTCAACCTTTAGTAGTTTATGAATCCAACTGAATAACGTGTTGGCTAAAAGTAAATATTTCCCCCTCCTGCTTACTTGAACGATCTTCCCAGTGTCTTGTCCAGTAAGGGTGATTTTCGGAAGGTTCCAAATCTCAAGCACTTTCGAGGTGCCTTGAAGCAGTCAGTAGGGCGTCTTCATTGCTGAACTTGTCTCACGCCGCCGGGGACAAGAAGCCACGGTGAGGTATTTGCTTCGATTTAGGGCAACTGTTATCGTGTGTGTCAGGGAGAGGAGGAGACAGGCTGGTATTGGATGTTGTAAAGCAAGATAAAACCTGTGAATAACCCTAACCTAACCTAACCTAACCTAACCTAACCTAACCTAACCTTTCATTATCACATCTAACCATCACCTCCCCCTCCCCATCCCTCCACACCATTACCCTAATCCTTCATACTCACCACACTATCACCCCCCCCCTCCCACACACACACACACAGTTAAACCACATTGAAAGCATTTTGGAAACAATAAGATGAAGGGCATTAAAAAGTTTGATAACAATAAAAAACTTTTCAACAGCGGCCGCCCACTCGAGGGAAATGGTTTTATCTGAAAGGGAGGCGCTGTCCAAGTTGTTTCCCCGAAGTGAGAAGATCCTTAGCCAGCACGAATATCGAATAGGGGTGGGTTGGGGTGGGTGGGTGGGTAGGGTGGGTGGGGTGTGTAGTGTGGGTGGGGTGGGTAGGTTGGTGAGTGGGTGAGGTTGAATATTCCTTGTTCCATCTGTCTTGATAATACGTTGGAGGGAAGGAGGGAGCATTACAACACCACTACACCACTACAACACTACATCACTACATCACCACCACAACATCACTACAACACCACCACAACATCACTACATCACCACCACAACATAACTACATCACCACCACACCACCACGACAACACCACCACAACAACACCACACACCACATCACCACCACAACATCGCTACAACACCACCACAACATCACTACATCACCACAACACCACCACAACAACACCACCACAACACCACATCACCACCACAACATCGCTACAACACCACTACAACATCACAACACCCTCACTCTCACAACCTTCACAAGATAGTCACAAGTGTCTCCTCAACAAGTTATGAGTCCATCTGCTTACGTTATTGAATACAAGCGCGAGAAGTGGCAGTACAGTAACTTATGTGAGGCGTGACTCTCTGTCCACGCCTCTTCCCCACGCCCCTCTCAACCGCCTCTCCCCACGCCCCTCTCCATGCCTCTCACCACGCCCCTCTTCACGTCTCTCCCCACGCCCCTCTCCACGCCTCTCACCACGCCCCTCTCCACGCCTCTTCCCACGCTCCTCTAAACCACCTCTCCCCACGCCCCTCTCAACCGCCTCACCCCACGCCCCTCTCCACGCCCCTCTCCACACCTTGTATTTGGGGAGGGGCGGGGGGTAAATGGTGGTGGAGATGAAGGGAGGTTGGGGGTAGTTGTAGCGTTGGAGGAGATGGGAACGAAGGGGTGGTAATGGTGATGGTGATGGTGGTAATGATGGTGAATTTCTAATGTTGGAGAAGTAGGAGATGGGGGGAGGAGAGTGGGGGTGCTGAGGTAGGTAGGGAGAGAATGAGGTTGGGGAGATAATAGTGATAGGATGACCTGGAGACGGAGAGGCTGGGAGGCTATGACACGTCTGCTGGGAGGCCATGACACGTCTGCTGGGAGGCCATGACAAGTCTGCTGGGAGGCTATGAAAGGTCTGCAGGGAGGCCATGACACGTCTACTGGGAGGCCATGACAGGTCTGCCGGGAGGCCATGACAAGTCTGCTGGGAGGCCATGACAAGTCTGCTAGGAGGCCATGACAGGTCTGCTGGGAGGCCATGACAACGATTTATATTCCTATTCAGTGTTCATAGTGACATAAGTCGTCATCTAAGAGAAGACTTTTGCAACGATAAAAGAAGACGAAGATTGGCTGGACGATCTCGGCTGATGATGACCAGTTGTTGAGTCGTTCATCCATCTGGTGACAGTGTTGAGTCGTTCATCCACCTGGTGACAGTGTTGAGTCGTTCATCCACCTGGTGACAGTGTTGAGTCGTTCATCCACCTGGTGACAGTGTTGAGTCGTTCATCCACCTGGTGACAGTGTTGAGTCGTTCATCCACCTGGTGACAGTGTTGAGTCGTTCATCCACCTGGTGACAGTGTTGAGTCGTTCATCCACCTGGTGACAGTGTTGAGTCGTTCATCCACCTGGTGACAGTGTTGAGTCGTTCATCCCACGTGACAGTGTTGAGTCGTTCATCCACCTGGTGACACAAGTCACTGGTGAGGACCTCTTCCCCGCCACCAGCTGCGTGTAGGAGAGACTTGTGCTTCCCGTACACACAGCCTCCCAGGGCCTCCACAGCCGTGTCTTCCCCGTGTACACACAGCCTCCCAGGGCCTCCACAGCCGTGTCTTCCCCGTGTACACACAGCCTCCCAGGTCCTCCACAGCCGTGTCTTCCCCGTGTACACACAGCCTCCCAGGTCCTCCACAGCCGTGTCTTCCCCGTGTACACACAGCCTCCCAGGGCCTCCACAGCCGTGTCTTCCCCGTGTACACACAGCCTCCCAGGGCCTCCACAGCCGTGTCTTCCCCGTGTACACACAGCCACCCACGGCCTCGACAGCCGTGTCTTCCCCGTGTACACACAGCCTCCCAGGGCCTCCACAGCCGTGTCTTCCCCGTGTACACACAGCCCAGGCTCCACAGGTCTCCCGTACACACAGCCTCCAGTCTCCAGCGTGCTCCCGTGTACACACAGCCTCCCAGGGCCTCCACAGCCGTGTCTTCCCCGTGTACCGTGTACACACAGCCTCCCAGGGCCTCCACAGCCGTGTCTTCCCCGTGTACACACAGCCTCCCAGGTCCTCCACAGCCGTGTCTTCCCCGTGTACACACAGCCTCCCAGGTCCTCCACAGCCGTGTCTTCCCCGTGTACACACAGCCTCCCAGGGCCTCCACAGCCGTGTCTTCCCCGTGTACACACAGCCTCCCAGGGCCTCCACAGCCGTGTCTTCCCCGTGTACACACAGCCTCCCAGGGCCTCCACAGCTGCTCTATCAGGTTGACGTGTTGTACCGTCACCAGTTTTATCCGTTCCCTCCAGTAACAACAGTCTCTGGAGGGAACAGAGATAGGTTGATTGACTTAATGATTGAGTAATTTTCCGTAATGAGTAAATGTATTGTCGACTCGTCAGATGATGGTACAGTAAAGTTTTAACCGGTAGAGCATCGCGCTGAGAGCTTCAGGTGTTGAGTTGCCAACATAATACATAAATCATGAACTAAAGGTATCAGTATCGAGAGATCCCCGCCAGGTTCGACAGCAATAGATTTCTGCAAGTTTTCCGCCTTGTTCTTTCATCACCACTGAGCAAGGAAAACACATTTGCTATATGGAATTGATGCGCACTAGCCAGCACTCACACGGAAACCCTTTTACCGTGGAGCTAAATATCTTCACCCCCCTTCACTGACACCCAGCCTACACCAGAGTTATACTGCACTCCCACTCTCACACTATAGCTTACCTCAATATGTATATATATATATATATATATATATATATATATATATATATATATATATATATATATATATATATATATATATATATATATATATATATATATATATATATATGTGTGTGTGTGAGTGTGTTTATTTTATAAAAGAAACAAGGATATCGTAAGAAAAAAAGCTGCAGACATTTTATGGAGATGTGTGCAAGAGAAGCAGAGAGAGAGAGAGAGAGAGAGAGAGAGAGAGAGAGAGAGAGAGAGAGAGAGGAACGGAGAACCTTTCACACTCGGTGCCTGATGTAGTCTTAAGACCCGGCACTGTGGCACCTACCCCTACCCCAACCCCAACCCCTACCCCTCCTCGTGAAGGGTGAGAAGCCTCCAGGGCAAGATGGGGCTAGAGGGGTGTCTTGAAAGAGGGAGGAGGAGAATGACGATAAACTTCTTGCCAAAACTTTTCACAAATTCAAGTAAATAAACTTTCAAAAGCTAATGGTATACTTCTTATTAAAACAGCAACACAGAAGGCTTTAATGAAATATATACACTAATTAACCTTCTAGTTATTCACACTTGTTCACGAATATACTGACAAGATAAACAAGACGATTTCATTTAACAGAGAAAACGGGATTAATAGAACCATAGACTACGTAAGACTTGACCAGGCGGGATTTGAATGTCCAACCATGACATAATTCTCAATAAATTCGTAAATTCCTTCGCTATAGACGTCAAGAATATAGAACTATAAGACTTAGAATATATTTATTAATGATAGTTTTTTATTAGTATAGGAAATATCACTTAAATGGTAATAAAAAGACGAAAATGTAAAAGATTCGAAATTGACGACTCTGACACGCGAAGCCATTTATTTGGGAAACTTTTTTTTCTGTTATGGTTTACAGAAGAAAACATGGGATGATAAATTATAGGAAGGGAGGAGAAGAGACGTAATATTACCTGGTCACATACCTGGTCACACACCTGGTCACACACCTGGTCTCACACACCCACACACCTGGTCACACACAAACACCTGGTCACACACACCTAGTAACCTGGTCACGATGGCTGCCGACAAGGAAAGCTTCGCCCTCTTCTACTTTAAGTCCAGGTTGACGAATTGTCTTCAGAGGGGAGACTGAGATAATGAAATTGAGTCTTTCAATCTATCTACTATTGTTATGCAAATCCTCTTTTGTTTTAGGCCAGCAATAGAACCTGTAGCCATGCAAATGAAACAGCAATTGACAGCGATGGACCGTGTTCGATTTCCTCCTCCTGACTTTGGCTTGGGAGTAACTGCGACATTCCTCCGTCTCTCTCTCACTTGTTCGATATTTGGTAAAAATGTGAAATGTAGTTGTGTGTTTTATTTGGGCCGTGTAGTGGGAAATATTGCAGGAGGTTTGGTCAAGACTTGTGTTCGGTGAGGTTTTAAATTTCGGGGTTCGGTTAACAGGGACCCGAATGTCGTTAATGATGCCTATTTTGAAAGCTTTCGCATAACGAGGCATTTTTTTTCCTCTTACCAGTCTTTCTTTCTCGGGTGTGGAGTTTTTGGGTGGCCTGCCCTCCCTCGTCCGCCTCACTCAGATAAACAACACACTTCTTGGCGCATAATCTCCTCCCACATTTATCAGTGACACAGTGGTGAAGAGAAGCGTGTGTCCAGGACCTATCCCCCCTCTCTCACCCCCTCCCCCTTCCCCTGACCCCTCCATTCACCCCCTTCCTCCCTCACCCTCCTCTCCCCTCCCCTCACTCCCTCTCTCCCGGGCTAATTCCCTATTGTCATGTCCAGGAGCAACAGGTATTTACAAGCCAACTTTGATCTCACTTAACCTAACCTAACCCACACCACTCATAAACTGGTTCCCTGTTGTCCATGTGTACTTAGGTGAAAATCGATCAAATTTTCTGAGGGTAGGTGACTACGGCCCACCACTTTAAATAGATTTACAGGGGTAACTTTACCAATCCTCCCATTCTCATTCTCTACCTTCCCTACACCTCAATTTTAACCTATAATATCCCTAACCATTATCCACTCACCTCTAAATTATGAACCAAAGTATCCTGATAACTTTCCAATATTTTTATCCCGTTATATTAAGCCTTCAGTAAGCTTAGAGGCAGCTTGGCCGTCATTACACTCGAATACCTTCACTCCCCATCAAGGGGGGGGGGGGGGGAAGAGGGAGAGTTCGAACCAGTGTGCCTTATTACAGAGAGCGAGAACTGTTTCCACTCAACCTCTGGATCCTTTGTGTGATGTGAATAAAATTATATATACTCCCTTACCCTCCACCCCCTTACCCTCCACCCCCTTACCCTACACCCCCTTACCCTCCCTTACCCTCCACCCCTTACCCTCCACCCCCTTACCCTACACCCCCTTACCCTCCCTTACCCTCCACCCCCTTACCCTCCCTCTCCCTCCCTTACATTACCTTTAGTTATTAGTGGCCCCTTCAAACCTTCTTCAGGTCACAACACAAGAGACAGGACATGACGGAGTACCACCTAGGCAGCCGCTGAAGGAAGGAAGGAAAGGATAAGGACGTTTTAGATCCTCAGTATTGAAATGGACCTCAGCAGCCCTCCCCCCCCCCCTCTCCCCGTCAGCCCCCACCGTCAGCCGCCACTCGCCCTGACACATACTGCCAACCTCTCTTCTCTTCCCTCTTCTAATTCTCTTGATAAAATTTCTCTGGGAATTCTTATATATCAGTTTATTTATTTTGTGTGTATTTTATTTTGTTTTGATCTACAGGTAATCAAATCTAAGTACACACACACACACACACTACACACACACTTACACACATACACGTACACACCTGTCACCATCCATCACACCACCGCCGTCCGTGTACCTGTTTCAAGTCCCTCCCCCGTCCCTTCTCCCCACCACGGTCACTGCGCCGCCACTCAGAGCTCTCAGTGACCCTCCCCTCTCTGAGTGACACAGTACCTAACGTGGCTCATCCTACCGTCATATTGCTTGCTGTTCTCCCCTTGTCGCTTGCATTCCTCGCGTCGAACACTCATCATTTACGTTCCGTTGTCCCTCCCGTTCATGTTTTCCCTTCCCTTCCCTCCCTTCCCTCCCTTCCCTTCCCTTCCTTAACCGTACTCTAAACTTCCCCTACCTTCACTTTCCTTCCCTCCCTTCCCTTCCCTCCCTTTCTTTCCCTTCCCTTCCCTTCCTTTACCGTACTCTAAACTTCCCCTACCTTCACTTTCCTTCCCTCTTCTTCATTCCCCCTTACCCTAAATTTGTCCTCCCTTCTCTCCCCCTTCCTTCTCCTACCTTCCCCCTACCCTACCCTAAATTCCCCCCTCCCCTCCTCTCCCCCCTACCCTCCCATCCCCTACCCTTTCTTACCCTAGTTGTATGTAACTAAATATTCAGTAACTGGTGTTTATTACTTAACTTGTATTTCAGGATCAAGTTACCATTATTATTTGTTATGTTCGTGTGACATTAAGAGACACGTTGGTAATACACGTTCACTCAACCTTCCTTGTTGACTTGTTTACCTGTTCTCTGTGTTTACCTGTGATTAATTAGTACTTATAGTGTTTAGTGGTCTTTTCCAGTTAAAAAATCGATATTCATACCATTAATTATTTTTGGTATTAATAATTTCAACAATATTACAGGTGTGACTTGTTAACGGCAGGTAAATTAATTAACGTCTTTTTTTCCCACAGGTAAATGAGACAACCACCAGGTAGGCCAACAACACACCTTAGGGTCACGTATGTCCAGGTTATCTTAATATCTTCATTTGCATTGTAAGTAACGGCTTTACGGTGCCTTCATTATAATATTAGCGACACAATCTACAAGAGTCTCCGCTAGAGAGTGTCAGATTTACCGTTTTTTGTTGTTTCTGTGTTTTTGTTTTACCACGAATCCGTTTTCTATTTTATGGGAACTTTTCTTTCCTCTTTTACGATTTACCCAACTCGTTACAGCGTTCAAGTTGGTGCGATTTATATCTTCTTCGTTTGCATTTCTATGAATAAATTCTGATTAAGTGTATTACCCTCACGACAACAGAACCTGCTAGGGTGGTTTAAAGTCTTTTCCCCTCACCGTGTTGTTGTCGTCCCGATTAGGAGAAGTCGGTGTTGATTCCTGTGGCTCTTTTGTTGAGGGAAGTTGAGGTATTATGAACAATTTTAATGTCTAACTGTTCCAAAGTGAATTGAGTCACTTTATATATTGATATCTACAAGTGGTTTATTCGTAGCTATACATAGATATACACACACAATTCAGTATCGGATTGGTATGTAGACAAGAGAGAGCAAGTATACAAACAATAGTAAACAGTAAGGCTATTTAAGTCAGGATATCCCCAGAAAGCTGTTAAAAGCTTATTTCCATTGAGCCAGTCAGAGAGTGCAGGTATGTAAACAATGGCAAATATACGTCTATCAATTCCATCCCTAGAAAGCTGTTAAAAGCTTATACAATGACAGAAGAAAGTGATGAACAGGAATTAATTAAACTAAAAAGAAAGTTTAGAAAGTTATTGAAGGTTTATTTTATTATTGGTGTGTTATAAGGGAATATACTCGTGTCTACCTGCAAGAGCTGAGCCGAGTTGACCCAAACCGAAACGAGCCGAGTCGAGTAGAGCCGAGTCGAGCCGAGCCGAGTCGAATCGAGCCGAGCGAGAACCACAAGACAAGCCAAGCGTGATGAAGCCATTCTTCTGCCGCGTCACGAGTAAATATTCATAATTAATCCCCAGGCAGATAAAACAATCTCTTTCATTATTCCTGGCCTTGTGTGGTACAATTCTCTACCTCGTTCACCCATTCTCTTTCCTCCTCCTCTTCTTCCTCCTACTTCTCCACGTAGCTCATATATCTCTCTCTCTCTCTCTCTCTCTCTCTCTCTCTCTCTCTCTCTCTCTCTCTCTCTCTCTCTCTCTCTTACGATTCTAACTCCAAATGACTCCTCCAACTACCTTTCTCCTACCAACCCTCCCTTCCATTATCACAACCGCCATCCCCATAAAGAAAAATCCCCCCCCCCCCCAGACAATCCCTCCCTCTCAGAATCCCCCCCCCCCGCACCATTACCTGCCCCCCCGTACTTCTATATTCCTTCTACCTTTCCCCCTCCCTCTCCCCCTCCCTCTCCCCCTCTCCCTCCGACCACTACTCTCCGTCGTGTAAAAATCTACCGGAAAAGGGGGGCGAGATATCCTTTACCTTGGTGTTAGTATTCCTCTGCTCTTATTACCACTACAATTACCTTCACGATAACTTTCAGCTCTGTCTGCGTGTGTGCTAGAGGCTGCTACCAAGGTCCAAGTCTAGCCTAACCTAACCAAGTGTCTTTAACTCGTTGTCTTAACATCTTAACTGTGTAATCTAAGTCAATATTTTAACTTATGGGTTTATAGACCCTTAATGTGTAGTTTAAGGGTTTAGTAGGGCTCTAACTTGTAATATGGAGGCGTGGAAAGGCTCGAACGTCTAAGCTGGGGGCCCCCTAACTCTAAGCTTGGGGCGTGGTGGAGGCCCTAACATCTAAACTTGGGGCGTGGTGGGGGCCCTAACATCTAAACTTGGGGCGTGGTGGGGGCCTTAACATCGAAGCTTGGGGTGTGGTAGAGGCCCTAACATCTAACCTTGGGGTGTGGTGGAGGCCCTAACATCTAACTTGGGGTGTGGTGGAGGCCCTAACTACATTCACTAGTGCGAGTTGTGGAGGACGTACCCCCCCACCACCTCCCCCACCCCCGTCTGCTGGCAATGGAGGGGTGGGGAGGGAGGGAGGGAGGGTCTTGAACGGCAACCGGAAGAACCTCTTTCATTAGAATGTAAATTGAATCCAATTCTTCAAACCAGATAGGTATACATCTTGCATGGGGAGACTCCTACCCTGGGAATACTCTTGCGGTAAGAATATACGTCGAGGGAGAGAGGAGGAGGAAGGGTAGGAGGATGGGGAAGAGGGAAGAGAGAGACGGAAGAAAGAGAGGAATAAGAGTTTACCGTAAAGAATGAGGAGAAATGGATTACAAGGAAATGAAAATGTGGTAGGGAATGTTAATGAACGTGTGTTGGATTATTGATGTCTAGATGTGTTTATGTCTTGTCTTTTTTGAGTATCTATTTTATGGCTTATTTACTCACCGGATGTCTTGTTGATGTTTGAAAGACACTTGACCTTGTGTATCAGTGAGAGACACACGGATGAATATTACCCTCGGTTTGTTTTGGTACCGTATACATCTTTTTCCTGTGTTTTGTTGTGGTGTTCCAGTTTCCTCTCATATTCTTTCTCATTTGCATTTATCTGTTTGTTATCTTCTCTCCTCTTGTGTGATCTTTTTTTTCTTTTATTTTATTTAGTTTCTCTCTCTCTCTCTCTCTCTCTCTCTCTCTCTCTCTCTCTCTCTCTCTCTCTCTCTCTCTCTCTCTCTCTCTCTCGGTGATTCAGCTGGCGGCCGGAGGTGACTAGCTGCATCAGACCACCTCATCCCCAACCAAAGCTGCAGCACGGGCATACAGACAGACAGACACACACACACACACACGACTCGTATGCCCTCGTCACAGGCCACGTTGATGCCTCCTGGTACACTCATACATACTCTCCTGCATATGCATACTGCACATGAATGATGCATTATGTATATATATATTATTTTACACAACGAAATCACGGGTAAAGTTTTTATTTATTTTTTTTACTTTGTTTTGTTAGAGGTGTATGAGAATTATCTCCATTGTATATAAACAATGTATAAATGTATGTGAATATTGTATAATTTTTTTGTACAATATTCGTTTTAATTACGGATATATCAGTAATAAACTAACTCAATTTAAACCAAAATACATCTTCAAAATATATAATGAAACATTTTTTTCCCTCCATATGATTTAATTTCCTTATAATTATCACAACAAATGACAAAAATTTAGAAGGGGAAAAAAGTTACCTCAAAATACGTAATTTAATATGATAGAAATTTCCAACTATAGGTCATTTGATATCGTTATGATCACAGGAGGAAAAACAGACAAAAATAGGCAGTTCGGTCAAATTACTCATCACCCACGCCCCCTCTTTCCACGCCTCCCCTTTCCACACGCCCCCCACGCCACGCCCCTTAAAAAACAGTAGTAATTTGGGTTGAAGTCTACAATCCGCGTTAAAGCCATCAACATGCAAAGTACCCGCGCCATTTGTTACACACAGCTAGTCGTTTATCTCTGTGGCGTGTGACGGACGGGGCGAACCTCTCCTCTCTTCCTCTCTTCTCCTTCTCCTTCCTTCCATCTCACACCAGATCTTGTTTCTTTCTCTTTATCTTATTTTATCTCATTGCCATGTTGATTTTCTCTCTCTCTCTCTCTCTCTCTCTCTCTCTCTCTCTCTCTCTCTCTCTCTCTCTCTCGTTCATCACCAGCCTCCTCAGCATACAGGGAGGACCCGACATTCCCTCAACAATATCACCACAGTTATATCTTTATCTAATCAATCTTGAGGCGAGTTACCCGTCAAGGTCTATTGTTGTGTGCCGCAAAATTAATGAGTCTCTCTCTCTCTCTCTCTCTCTCTCTCTCTCTCTCTCTCTCTCTCTCTCTCTCTCTCTCTCTCTCTCTCTCTCTCATTCATTCATTCATTCATTCATTCATTCATTACTACTACTACTACTACTACTACTAATTATAGTAGTCGTTTGTATCGCTTGTAAATAAATCACTACAAAATCAAGGACCTGAGAATAAAAAATAATAAAAAAATATTAAAAAAAAAAATAGTTTGAGTTCGTAAATTCTTAAGTTGTAACCTTAAAAAAAGTAAAGGTCTTACGTTGTTTCTTTGAGGTCTGCACTAGGCTCCAGTACTGCTCTAGGCTCCCGTACTGCTCTAGGCTCCCGTGCTGCTCTAGGTTCCCGTACTGCTATAGGCTCCCGTACTGCTCTAGGCTCCCGTACTGCTCTAGGCTCCCGTGCTGCTCTAGGTTCCCGTACTGCTATAGGCTCCCGTACTGCTCTAGGCTCCCGTACTGCTCTAGGCTCCAGTACTGCTCTAGGCTCCCGTGCTGCTCTAGGCTCCCGTACTGCTCTAGGCTCCCGTACTGCTCTAGGCTCCCGTACTGCTCTAGGCTCCCGTACTGCTCTAGGCTCCCGTACTGCTCTAGGCTCCCTTACTGCTATAGGCTCCCGTACTGCTCTAGGCTCCCGTACTGCTCTAGGCTCCCTTACTGCTATAGGCTCCCGTACTGCTCTAGGCTCCCGTACTGCTCTAGGCTCCCGTACTGCTCTAGGCTCCCGTGCTACTCTAGGCTCCCGTACTGCTCTAGGCTCCCGTGCTGCTCTAGGCTCCCGTACTGCTCTAGGCTCCCGTACTGCTCTAGGCTCCTCAAGGCGTGAAAGATCATCACTACACAAAATCATTTCGTAACTTGTGGTCAGAGAATTTAGTAGTGTATGTATATGTGTGTGTGTGTGTGTGTGTGTGTATGTGTGTGTGTGTGTGTGTGTGGAGTCAAAATCAACACTCCGTTCCCTCCCTCCTACCCTGCCTTTCCTCTCCTCCCTTCCCTATCCTCCTCCTCCCTACTTCCTTATCCCCCCCACCTCCCTACCTCCCTGCCCTCCCTATCACCCCCCCCCTCCTTCCTTGCCCCCCACCCCCCCCCCTTCTCCATATTGAGAATTGTAAACATAAATACAAACGCACCAGAAAAACTTACAAGGCTGTGTAAAGTGCTATTCTTAAGTGCTGTTAGGGTCGTTTATGTAAGTCGTATACGCTTATTGGTCCGCCATATGAAAGGGCGGCTCATATACACCGTTCTGGACCGAATTGTTTACGGTAACCTGACGAGCCAATCAGCTGAACCTCGTGACGTCATAGAACACGTTCAACCAATCACCTTCTTCCTCTGGCGAATTTTTAGTATTGACAACTTAGGAAATGTTTTATTTTTCGTCTAAATGTTTTCATTTTGTTTTTAAATCAATTTAATCCCTTGAGTACGCGTGTCATATTGAGTACGAGTTTCAGGGTACTGAAGGTGATTTGTAATCGTTCAGTGTTTGGATATAGTACTCAAGGGATTAAGTTATCGTACTCAAGGTATCATACAAAGTTGAGTAAATTATCTTATTTCGAGATGTTAAGGGGAACGAGGTGTAAAAATTAGCTTTGTGACAGTTTAACACACACACACACACACACACACACACAATATTGTGAAAGCAGTGTCACTTTGTTTTATCACTGTTAGAAAATACAAAATAAATGATGAACAATTTAAAAGACACAGCACTAAAATTTTCCTTGTATTTATTTATTTATTTATATTACTAAATCTTCTATTGAGTGAAATATTTCCACTAAAACTGTCCAATTTTAATATTTTCATCAACGAATTCTTGTAAAAACGAGACATTTGTATAAAAAAAAATCCAGTTTTGAATTCATTTTTGTAAAAGGTTCGTCTACACTCCTGAACCTCTCCTTGACAAAGCAGAAATCCGGATATTAATTTTCATATTCGGATAACACTGTTTTTGATAACATATTGAACGCTAAACGAAAAATATATACTTGACCTGTTGGCTAGACTATGCTGTTTAATATATCGGGTTGGGTCACGGGTGATTTGGTGTGTAGACTGAAATGACCTAGTGACTGACCTAACCTAACCTGACCTGACCTGACCTGACCTAGGTATCTATCTAGTATATGTATAAGGATAGATATTTCTCATTTCTGATTTCAGTTCAATATTTTCATGGCTGTGAATTAATTTCCCTAGCTTATAATACTAACTACAGTATATATTTAACCTTTAATTATATAAAAAAAAAATCTAAAACTAACATAATAAATTTTTTGGCTCATAATGAAATTGGAATCAAATTATTCGTCCAGTAAAATTAACTATAATTCTTTCTCTATATATATTTAATCGTTAAGTAGAATGTTTCAGTTAATCGTAAAAGTTAGAGGATTTAATTTGTGACTTTCAATAATTAGTTGAACAGGAGCAAGGAAATACCACTATTATCAAGAGCTATTTAAAGACCTGAAAAAAAAATTAGTGGACATGGAATAAAGGGCTTGTGACCTAACTTATTAATGCAGCCCCACCTGAACCGAGGCTGTACCTGTGAGAGTTATACATTACCTCTCTGTTAGGTCAGGCTAGGTTAGGTTAGGTCGTGTCAGAGGGCAGTAAGGAGGTTTACTCACTATATAGTCGTGTCAGAGGGCAGTAAGGAAGTATAGTCACTATATAGTCGTGTCAGAGGGCAGTATAGTCACTATATAGTCGTGTCATAGGGCAGTATAGTCACTATATAGTCGTGTCATAGGGCAGTATAGTCACTATATAGTCGTGTCATAGGGCAGTATAGTCACTATATAGTCGTGTCAGAGGGCAGTATAGTCACTATATAGTCGTGTCATAGGGCAGTATAGTCACTATATAGTCGTGTCATAGGGCAGTATAGTCACTATATAGTCGTGTCAGAGGGCAGTATAGTCACTATATAGTCGTGTCATAGGGCAGTATAGTCACTATATAGTCGTGTCATAGGGCAGTATAGTCACTATATAGTCGTGTTATAGGGCAGTATAGTCACGATATAGTCGTGTCATAGGGAAGTATAGTCACTATATAGCCGTGTCAGAGGACAGTATAGTCGTGTCATAGGGCAGTATAGTCACTATATAGTCTTGTTATAGGGCAATATAGTCACGATATAGTCGTGTCATAGGGAAGTATAGTCACTATATAGCCGTGTCAGAGGACAGTATAGTCGTGTCTGAGGGCAGTATAGTCACTATATAGCCGTGTCAGAGGACAGTATAGTCGTGTCTGAAGGCAGTATAGTCACTATATAGTCGTGTCAGAGGGCAGTATAGTCACTATATAGTCGTGTCAGAGGACAGTATAGTCGTGTCTGAGGGCAGTATAGTCACTATATAGTCGTGTCAGAGGACAGTATAGTCGTGTCTGAGGGCAGTATAGTCACTATATAGTCGTGTCAGAGGGCAGTGAGGAAGTATAGTCACTGGGGAGTCGTGCTATTATCAGAAAGTCATCGCGTTCCTGTGTGCCTCAGTGTAGCCTCTTAATACTTAGGTCTCTCGCAGGCAAGAACATGACAAGCCACAGGAGGCCAGACGGTCCACCTTCCGCAGTTAAGGGTTGAGGCTCTTCTCCCTTATGACCACCGTAGCCTTAGAGCCAGGCAGCCGAATTTTTCAATTTGCATCGTCTAATTTCCCTGCGGATTCGCATCTGTCACGTTTTAATTATGGCGAGTCTTTGATGATCACAAAACGGTTCCCCGCATGCAAAAGAGAGAGATTAATGGGAGTTGGTCTACCCCAGTGAGGAGATCAGCACAGCGTCCTCACCCATCCCTCTCAACACAGCGTCCTCACCCATCCCTCTCAACACAGCGTCCTCACCCACCCCTCTCAACACAGCGTCCTCACCCACCCCTCTCAACACAGCGTCCTCACCCACCCCTCTCAACACAGCGTCCTCACCCATCCCTCTCAACACAGCGTCCTCACCCACCCCTCTCAACACAGCGTCCTCAACCACCCCTCTCAGCACAGCGTCCTCACCCATCCCTCTCAACACAGCGTCCTCACCCATCCCTCTCAACACAGCGTCCTCACCCACCCCTCTCACCCCACCACAACTACCCACACAAACCTCTCACAACATCCATCTTTTTTATTTTTTTGAGTGAGCTAACGAGCGCGGGTGTTTAGTGAGCACTGGCTGAATTACGAATGGAAATATTACATTATGCCTTTCGCTTTTCTTGTTATTAATCATTGTAAGGGAAGATGGTTGTGGTGGGAGAGTAGGCAGTTACTCTTGGAGTGCTTATAGTGGTGGTCCTCAAGCAGCAGTACCCCTCGAGGACTACCACCCCCTTCCCCCTACCTCCTCCTCCCTTCCCCTCCCCTGGGATAACAGTGACGCTTTTCTCCTTTATTTTGTTTTTTTATTCACTCCCCTCTCCCCACCCCCTCTTCCTCCTCCTCCTCCTCCTTCATTAATCACACAGGAATGAGTGAGGGACATTTATCAGTGTTGCCAAGAGCGGCGTCCTGAGAAAAATACCTTCATTCTTCTATCAGGCAGAGTCTCTCAGTTGGTAACAATGTGTCATAGCCTCAACACCATAAGTGGCTGGTCGACGTGGTCAGGGGGGGGGGGGGGTATCAGGCAGAGATCAGGGTTGCATTGAGGGCCCGGTGCTTCCTTTTAGACAGATACGAGGTAAACCAATTGTGGGATAAGCCCGTAACGCCGTAATGTTCAAGCTTTGACAGGAGGATGGTATGGTCGATAGTATCAAAGGCTTTCTGTTAGATTTGGTTACATTAGGTTAGGTTTGGTTATATTAGATTAGGTTTAGTTAGGTGTTTAATCTCAAGGTGAAATTATCAGAACTGTACTCTGTCAAATGTTCAGAATAATGCCAATGTTTATATTTCACAAAATCCAATTGTCGGTCACTTCCTTACTTTATTTAGTTTACTTCCTTGTTCTATAAAGTTGTTATCTAAAATTGTATTGAAAATCCAATTTTCTTCTGATTAAAACTTTTAAATTATTGTGTTTTTGTGATAATGTATTTGTTCAGATATTTTAAACCCTTATATAAGCCACAACATCCTCCTCCTCCTCCTCCTCCTCCTCCTCCTCTTCTTCTTCTTCCCCCTCTCCTCCTCCCGTCTTCGTCTCCTTCTTCTTCTCTAGCCGTTCTCAAACTCCCTCTTCCCCACATATCTTCTCTCACTCCCTTCCTCCCTTCCTCCCTCACTCTCTCCCTTTCTCCCTCAACACAACTCCTTTTCTCTCTCACCCTCCACTACAACGCCACTTTAGATTTCTCCCTCTCACCCTCCCTCCCTCCCTCTATAAACCCCCACTCCAAGTACTCCCTTCCCCTTTATCCCCCCTGTCCCCCCTTAACCCTCCACAGACCGTTCCCACTCATCGAGGAAGAGAGGAAGGGTATAAGGGAAGCAAGGAGAGAAGGAAGAAAGGAAGGAATGAGGGAAGGAGGTAAAGAGGGTGTAAGGGAAGGGGAGGGGAGGTGTGGTGGAAGGATGAAGGAAAGGAAAGATAGAAGGAGAGAGAGGTAGGGAAGGAGGGTGTGAGGGAAGGAGGGTATAAGGTAAGGAGGGTATAAGGCAAGGAGGGAGTGTGAGTCTCTATAATCTAGGCTCATTAGGCTGCTTCCTCCTCCCCCCGCGGCGCCTCTCTCCTCGCCCTCCACTGAGCAACAAGAAGAGGAAGCAACACGTTTATCAACTTAGCTCGACCTCCTCAAGTGTGCGAGGTATGAGCGTGTGGAGGGTAGTGGAGGGGCTGGAGGGTAGTGGTGAGGGGTGGGAGGTAGAGGCCAGGGGAGGAGGGAGAAGAAGGAGGCCGGGCATGCCTCCAGGGGACCCTTCTGCTAATGGCTGCCTCTAAAAGAACGCGCAAATCCACAGTTTCAAAAGACAGAGAAGTGGAGGAGGTGGAGGAGGGGCGGCAGCAGAAGGAGGAGGAGAAGAGGGGGCAGCAGAAGGAGGAAGAGGAGGAGGAGAGGAGATTGCCGGTTCTTCAGGAGGCAGAAGAAGGGGAGCAGCAGGCGAGTGGGGTGGGGAGAACCAAGGTGGTGGGGAGAAGAGAAGAAGGGGAGGTAACAAGGACTAGCTTCTCAAAATCCTAAGCCCGACAAATCGTACTCTTCAACATCGTCAACACGTTATCACAGTAAGCCATCGTAAGGAACTTTGTTTTGATGAGATAGAAATTTCCCTTGGACATTAAAACCAATCACAGTTGAGGATCCAGATCGCTTTGGGGAAGACGACCAATCAGCTCTTGGCATGAAAAATCAGCTGATGGACGTAAACACAAGTTCTATTTGACGTTCCTATTATTTAACTGTAAACGATCCCGGTCGGTTATATCACGATGTAGGGATTAACAGACTGAAAATACATAAAAGAAAAACAATTAATAGTGTAGGAATTTATTTATTTTAGAGGTTGTACTATCAACTGTCAATCCCGAAAGGCCCACAGAATTCCCCTTCTATGGTAAGCTCGTGATGGGAATATGACATCCAGCAGCAGGAGATCTGAGTTAATAATACTGTACATACTTGAGTAAGGGGAAAGTATGGCCGTGACTTCTAACACGTTTCCGTAATTACCGTCACTGCTGCGAGGGACACTTTCTGAGACGGAAGTGCTCGCTCTCCTCGCCTCGGGAATCACTGAGAAAGATTCTTTGTTGATGAGAAATAAAGAAAACTCTGCTATTAGATTCATTGTTAACATTTTGACTTCCTGACTCTGCTATTAGTTTTATTGTTAACATTTTGACTTCCTGACTCTGCTATTAGTTTTATTGTTAACATTTTGACTTCCTGACTCTGCTATTAGTTTTATTGTTAACATTATGACTTCCTGACTCTGCTATTAGTTTCATTGTTAACATTTTGACTTCCTGACTCTGCTATTAGTTTTATTGTTTTATATTTTGACTTCCTGACTCTGCTATTAGATTCATTGTTAACATTTTGACTTCCTGACTCTGCTATTAGATTCATTGTTAACATTTTGACTTCCTGACTCTGCTATTAGATTCATTGTTAACATTTTGACTTCCTGACTCTGCTATTAGTTTTATTGTTAACATTTTGACTTCCTGACTCTGCTATTAGTTTTATTGTTAACATTTTGACTTCCTGACTCTGCTATTAGTTTTATTGTTAACATTTTGACTTCCTGACTCTGCTATTAGTAGTAGTAGTAGTAGTGGTGGTGGTGGCGGTAGTGTTGGTAGTGTTGTTGTTGGTGGTAGTGGCGGTGGTACTTCTAATTGTAATAGTAGTAGTAGTAACAGTAGTAGTAGTAGTAGTAGTAATAGTGTGGCTATAATAGGAGGTTGGAGGCTGCTATTAAATGTAGTAGTAGTAGTAATAGTGTGGCTATAATAGGAGGTTAGAGGCCGCTATTAAAAGTAGTAGTAGTAGTAATAGTGTGGCTATAATGGGAGGTTAGAGGCCACTATTAGTAGTAGTAGTAGTAAGAAAAGTAGTAAAATTGGTAAGAACAGCCCGTGATAAACAACACAATATACAGAGTGTAGAGTAGAGGCCGGTCACAAAGTTGGCGTATATTGCACACCGACCTCAAAGAGCGTAGTTTAAAATGAAACCCCATTTTTTTTCCTAACAGTATAGCCGCCAAAAAACAAATCCAATCTGTGGCGCGGATGACAGGATACCAGAGCATTGGCTTGGGGGGGGAGGAGGGGATAGAGTGCCATTACTTACCACGTCCTAAAAAGAAAAAACACCGAAACATTTGGCAAAATCAACGAATAAATTGGTTAAAATGTGATTTGAATGAGCTTTGTTGACGTATCTATCTTCTGGTTAGTTTAATGTATTTGGGGGGTTGGGAGGGCGGGTGCTTCCGGGTTTGTTGATGTTTGTTGTGAAGGAATGGACTGAGTTTGTTAAATGTTCAGGTTTTTTGGGGGGCTGGGATGAAGACGTTTGGGCTTTGGTTCTTTTTTCCCCCGATAGATGGCGTTCATATAGGTGTGTTTACATTCTTATTTCAATCCCGTTCATGCTGTAGGAAAGAGTAGGTGTAAAGCTATAGGTATGAATAGGGAGACCTTATCACACACACACACACACACACACTATTCCAGCTAATATACAAATAACATCAAACAGTCAATCGAATTCACTAAAAGATTATCTAAACACCAACGCGGCAGCACAAGGCGGAATAAAAAAAACACGAAGATCTTGACCGTCTCTCAGGCAATTCTTTACCCTGTATACACGAATCATGTATTTTGCAATGAGTCCTTTTGTCACACGTAGCTCTCTAGGTGTACCTTCTACCTCCCCCCCCCCCATGATGTAATTAAGACCGGAGGAATGTTCTGTATACTGACACTCCTGGTAGGTAGAGAGAGAGAGAGAGAGAGAGAGAGATCTTGAATACGAATCTCCAACTACAAATATTCGAGTGTGTATGTGTGTGTGTGTGTGTGTGCATATATTAACACACTCACAGACACAAACCAAAACAAAACACACTTCGGGCAATACACTTACATTACCACCATCTCATTGCCTAATAGCTACTGGAAACCCTCAAGAAATATTAATTACACGAAAATTCCACCTCTAAAAAAAGCCCCACAACACACACAGACACAACACCGTCATAACACCCCCTTAACAACCCACCCTGGACTACCAAACAACTTTCTCTTGGTGTTATTAAAAGCTAAAAGTTGGGTTAATTATCGAAATGCACTTTATCCGGCTATTATTGTAGGAAAAAGACTTGATTATCGGTTTAACATTACTGAGAATGATTATCCCCGACTCAACAGCCATCGGTAGAAAGAAATGGATAAAGGTGTTGAAATCGCGGTCACAGGTAAAGGAAAAGTGGTTCGTTCACTCAGCATGATTAATAAAAAGTGACGATAGATTCTGTCTGCTGGTAATGTAAGTGTAAAGTGGTATGTGTGTGTGTGTATGAGACTCTGTGTATGTGACTGTGTGTGTATGTGACTGTGCCGGAAAAGTAATTACGTAGATAATCCCAATGTTTTCTACAAGACTACAGTTCTGCTCCTGTAGCTGTGTAGACGGTAGACTGCTGCGGTAGATGTATCAAGTGTTCGTGCCGGGAACTTGAGCTCCTGAAGGGGCGGGTTGTTTTTGAGAGAGAGAGAGAGAGAGAGAGAGAGAGAGAGAGAGAGAGAGAGAGAAGAAATGAGAGGAAGGCGAGAGAAAGGATGAAGAGGGGAAGAGAAGAATGTAGAGAAGAAATGATAGGAGAAAAGGAAGAGAAGGGAAGAAGAGGGGAGAGAGAGAAGAGAGGGAGAAAGAAGAAATGAGAGAAGGGAAAGAGAAAGGAAGAAGAGGGGAAAGGGAAGGAAGGAGAGGGGAGGGGAGAAAGACGGAGGGGTTTAACATAAAATTCGTAACACTTTTTCGGGAGGGGGAGAGAGGGGAAGGTGAAGTGATGGAAGTTGAAGAAAGAGGAGGAGAGAAAGAGAAGGCGGAGAAGAGGAGAGGAGTAAGAGGGAGGAGGAGAAAGAGAAACAGGGAAGATGAAGACGAGAAACAGGGAAGAGGAGGAGAGAGAGAGAGAGACATTGTGGTGATGTGGGTGTGTAGTCATGCTCCTCCTCCTCCTCCTCGTAGTCACGCTCCTCTTCATAATCACGCTCCCCCTCGTAGTCACGCTCCTCGTAGTCACGCTCCTTCTCTTGGTCACGCTTCTCCTCGTAGTCACGCTCCTCGTAGTCACGCTCCTCCTCGTGGTCACGCTCCACCATAATAAGCAATATAAACAGCGTCGGTTCTGTCTCTCTTAATCAACCGAGTGGTATTGGCTGGCCGACCTTCTGGTAGTGGTGGTGGTGGTACTACTCTGGATGTTGTATTTGGTGGAGGAGGTTGTTGTTGTTGTTGGTGGTGGTGGTGAGAGTAATCCACAACACACAATCTCTCTCTCTCTCTCTCTCTCTCTCTCTCTCTCTCTCTCTCTCTCTCTCTCTCTCTCTCTCTCTCTCTCTCTCTCTCTCTCTCTCTCTTCAACTTTCCACAGCTATCAATAATACGTAAACTCCCCTGACCCTCCTCCCTCAACATCACAACATCCTATCCAATTGAAACATCGTCTCCAGAAACATCCTATATTAACCCTCCATTCGTCCCCCGAGATTAAAAAAAATATATATAATAAAAATAAAAATGTTCTTCCCATTTATCACCATTATTTCCAGCTTACGAAGATGATCACAGTCTTGAAGGGTTATTTTGTCATCATGTTTGAGCTCCTTACCCAATCCCGTCAGGGGGGAGGGGTAGGGAGGTAGGGAGGTATCACGGGGGAAGGGAGAGTGTGTGTGTCATAAGGCAGGGCGTGTAGGTGTTACAAGAGAGGATATAGCGTGTAGGCGTCACAAGGGAAGGCGTGTAGGCGTGATAAGGAAGGGCGTGTGGGTGTTACAAGAGAGGATATAGCGTGTAGGCGTCACAAGGGAGCTTGGGTGAATGAACAAGGGAAAGGGAGGGCGTGAAGGCGTCACAAGGGAGGGCGTTTATCCGTCACAGGGGAGGGCGTGTAGGCGTTACAAGAGAGGGCGTGGAGGTGTCACACGGCAGGGCGTGTAGGTGTTACAAGAGAGGATATGGCGTGTAGGCGTCACAGGGGAAGGCGTGTAGGCGTGATAAGGGAGGGAGTGTGGGTGAATGAACCAGGGGAGTGAGTCACATAACTCCGTGGCCGACAAATACCTACCATAGGCGGGTCCCACACGGGCTGTTATTCAATCTTCTGCAGCAGTGACTTCCTCCGTCAGGCGTTGGTGGCGTCCTCTGTGTTGGTCTCTCTTGGGGCACCTTGCTGTCTCCTCTTTGTCTACTGTCTGACTTCTCTCCCGTTTGTTTATAACTACGAGAGATGGGCCTTACCTCGCTTACCTGGTTCACCCTCTGGGGCACATTACACCTCAGAGGACAACACAAACACACACACACACACACATCAGCAACAAGACCCCCACCTTAAATCTGAGGGTTGACGGCCACTGCCCACCAATAACAAACACTTTCAGTTTATCCTTTTAACAATCCTCCTAGTGTAGTCTCTTTCTATCCCCAGTTACCAAAACTTCTAAATGAAATTACTATTCATTTATCTACCCCACAAAACATTTAAACACAATTCCACATTTAAAACTTATCATAGCGCCTTTATTCTTGAGGTAATATGCACCGGCATAAATAATACTATGAATATAAGTCATCATAAATCTGTTTAGCATTGAAACAAAGGAGCATCGCAGAGAGGGGTTCTACGCTTCAAGGAATCTATAGCTTTTGTTACGTTTATACATTTGCAACATTTACGTGTTCTAAGTTAATGGAAACGCTGCACATTATCTGCTCTTTAAATAGTAATAATTATTTATCGTTTGTTTTCTTTAGTAATTAAGATATATCATTTACCATCGTTATATTTTTAACATGTTAAAAGTGACTGTCGGTGTGACTCCAGGTGTGGTGTTACAATGACTCCCTTGTTCATGTGGCACCGTGGCTAGTATGGAGCACTGATTAATAACGCTGTTTACTAGTACTTGTTTTGGCTAGGGTTTGTATACATGGATTAATATCAGAAAGAATAATCTTCAACAGAAAAAGACGAGGAAAGGAGGAGGAAGAGGAGGAGGAGGGTGTGGGAGAAGTAGGAAGAGAGGAAGAGGAAGAGGTGGAGAGGAGAGGAAGAAGGGGAGAAGAAAGGGAAGGATAGTGATTGTTATTATTTTCTTTATTATCATTCTTGTAACTCGTAATTTTAACTAAACTCTTGTCGTTTTTATTCAAGTTATCCATTTTATTCATCATTTCAGATTTTATAGTTAATACTAAACTATATTCACCTAAAAAGCAAATAAACCTGTTCATGATAGCAGTACGTGTCCTGTGGGTGATACGATAACCTATGATAATAAAGAAATTGAACGGACGCTTGAACAGAAAACTCGTTCAGAAAAAAATAATTGACAAATTCCGCCAAGTACAACTAGTATTTTGCATAGCTTGTGGGATAGCGAGTTGTCATGTAAAAATACTGGAAAAATATCACAAGTTGGGGGGAGGGAGGGGGTGGTGGTGTGTGGGGGGAAGGAGGGGGTGGTGGTGTGTGGGGGGAGGGAGGGGGTGGTGGTGTGTGGGGGGAAGGAGGGGGTGGTGGTGTGTGGGGGGAGGGAGGGGGTGGTGGTGTGTGGGGGGAGGGAGGGGGTGGTGGTGTGTGGGGGGAAGGAGGGGGTGGTGGTGTGTGGGGGGAAGGGAGGGGGTGGTGGTGTGTGGGGGGGAAAGGGGGGAGTAGTTAGGGTAGAGAGCGCTTTTATCTTCGTAAACTGGATAAAAGATTGTTTTTTTCACATACGGAACACTTAAAGTTAATACCTAACCCCCCACGGATATATTTTAATTGAATAGTTAAGTGATTTTATAGAGAAAGTATTAATAGGATGGTTAGTGTATCTGTATGTCGGTCGATCAACTATTCTGTCTTCGCTCTAAAACGTATATCTAAGCTGTCTATTTACTGTCACACGTATTTTTTGGGATCTAATTAAACGCCAAACCTTTATATTAACCGCTGAACGTATCTATTTTGTCTATACTGCTAACCGCATCTATTTTCTCGTCTATTAAGAACGTAGGTTTTATTCCATTTAATATAGAAATATACGATGTGGACATATACATTAAGCGCGTCTCAAGAGATAGAACAACACGCACCATTAAGCGTCTCGGGAGCTAGAACGAGACAGTCTTGCTGGTAAAACACACTATATTAAGTGTCTTGGGCTAGAAAGACATACACTAGCTATAACAAGTGTCTCAAGAGCTAGAATGAGACTCCATTAAGCGTGTCTCAGTAGCTAGAATGCGACACTATTAAGCGTGTCTCAGTAGCTAGAATGCGACACTATTAAGCGTGTCTCAGTAGCTAGAATGCGACACTATTAAGCGTGTCTCAGTAGCTAGAATGCGACACTATTAAGCGTGTCTCAGTAGCTAGAATGCGACACTATTAAGCGTGTCTCAGTAGCTAGAATGAGACACTATTAAGCGTGTCTCAGTAGCTAGAATGAGACACTATTAAGCGTGTCTCAGTAGCTAGAATGAGACACTATTAAGCGTGTCTCAGTAGCTAGAATGAGACACTATTAAGCGTGTCTCGGGATCTAGAACGAGTCGCTCGCTGAGGCACCAGTCAAGATTCATCAAGGTATTATTCCCTCCAGACCGTGTTCTATAAGGTATCTGTTTGTCTAGCTTCTCACTTGAGCGGCTTCAACTCACCTCACCTCCATTGTGCGTCGCCTTATTGTGATCAACACCTTATGACCTGTTTTAGGAACCATTTCCATATGTGTAGGGGGGAGTGTATGTGTGTGTGTGTATGAGTGGGGTATTTCGTGTGTGGATTTTGTGGGGGGGGGGGGGGTTGTGTGTGGGGGGATTTTGTGTGCGTGCGTGTTACGGAAATCGAGAAACTAACAAGGAAAATGTCTAATACCTTTACTTTAACTAGACAATATAAAATATTTTTACCTGTGTGTGTCTAGGAGTTTATGACAAAAAATTATTTAATTATAATACCTTGAAATACTCCTGCCCAATAACGTAACAAATGACAAACTGTATTTTGAACATTCTGAATTTCAAATACTCCACTGTAGGTTTATTTTGCATTACTTGAATAATTGACACCACACTCCTGGTTGACCCGACACCCAACAGTATAAAAAGTAGGACGTGAAAAGTATGCAAGTGATTTTTATATAATATTTTAAAACAAAATTTACACATACAAGGGTAAAAAATAGCCTTCCAGTTATAGAAGGGCGGCACCCAAGCCCTGACCTGACGAGTACACATTGATAAAGGGCTTATTAAAGACTGGATGGAACAATATAACGTGCTAGTAACTTCTTAAGCTGGTTGAAATACTCTTGGCAAGCTTGATCACACTGGAACGAGACTCCCACTGGTAAGAGAAGTCAGTAAAGTTGAGGATGGAATCGATGTTGGCAGTTCTGGGTCGACTTCGGCCTTAACCCACGATGTGTCAAAGACATGTGATGGTGGCCTGACCAAATTGGGACTTCGGCAGGTTGATAGTCAGGCCTGCCTCGTCCAGACGCTGTAGGAGACGAACACCACGTATCTGAAATAACCAAGACTTACACAGCGCCGAAATGTGGCAGGAGCTTTAGCCATCCCAAAAGGCATAACCTCCTACGGAAAGTTTCCAAATGGCGTACAGAAACCAGACATTAATTTAGCTCTTAATCTAGTCTGGTAGTATTCTTTGTAGGTCGATCTTGGCAACACTTAGGTTACCCTACGGTATCAGATCGTCAATTAATGGGAGAGGATAAGAGTCAGGCACAGTTAATGAATTGACGATAATCTGTACAAAACCTTGATTAACCTCCCTCTATCGGACGAGTAAGGAAAGAGAAGCCCCATGGAAAGGAGCCTTCTCTGGACAGTCTGTAAGGAGTCGGTCATATAGGATAGGTATTAGCGTAAAGTTACACATTATGGAGAACATTAGGACATCTACCTAGACCATCCCTGCTTATACCCAGTTCCCTTGCAATATATTAATAACCTCCGCGAGTGGTAAGTTACGAGAGACTAATATTGTTGACATTTTCCTACAATAGGACTTCCCTCCCTAAACAGATCTATGTCCTCTGTTGAGAACCTCGTTGTGAGGACAGTCATTAAGTGAAGGTGTACTAGTCGAGAATCATCTTCAAACAAATCACTATAGATGTTTCGGAGTTCAAGCAATCAAATGTCTTAGTAGTTCAAACATTTACTTACCCACCTACCTACACACCTAGAGTTAGCCATGGTAGGAGGAGAGGGATAGCTTGTGTAAGATCGTTCTATTGTTTTTGATAGTCTTGTCACTGGCGTTAACAGTTAGTTTGTAAACGGAAATTAACGATGTTCCGGCTTCTCCACCGCCTAGTAAATGGAAACTAAACTCGTCCTCAGGCTGGGTCAAATATCACCTAGACATGTTTATAGATAAGTCGAACGTGTAGTAGATAGTTGAATTTTATAGCTTATTTAAAGAAGAAAAAAATTAACATATTATTTTTGGTCTAATGTATATGTTTTTGTTATATGGTGAAATATACCTCAACCACACACACACACACACACACACACACACACACACACACACACACAGGATCTTCAACAGCAAACAATAATCGAGGAAGCTCACTGCTCACTCGGACGAAAAAAATATAAATCATGTATTCAGTAATTAGCAAGCGAGGAATTTCAATTAAGGTCTAACGTGTCTCCCATAGCGCGGCCCAGCTATTGATATGCATGGACCGAAGCCTAGCCGATAGTACCCGCACGACCGAAGGAGGAATAGTTCTCTCAGTTACGCCTTCCTTTTCAGTATCATATGGCTATCACCAGACTATCATGTTGCAACAATTAATACGGCGTTTGAGGGTTAATTCTTGTTAAACTAGTCACTTGAATATGAGATTATGTTTAGATACAATCATTAATTTAGAGAATTAATGAATATTTCAACCAATGGCCTGGAAGTTGGTGGTAGGGAGAGGGGGAGGAGAGAATTTCTGGTTGGAATTTGACAACTTGGGGAGATCGGGGAGTTCCTAGCGAGAATTCCAGATTACGTCATAGCTGGGAGGCCAAGATAGAAAAATACTTTGGTATCGGTAGCTGACTGGGTGAACCTTAGTGTGGACGGTGGTATGTGTCCTGTTGCTAGTGTGTGTGTGTCCTACTGTGTGTGCTACTGTGAACATCCCAACATCACATATATAATTTTCACAATATTATTACAGTTATAATCACAGGATAAACTCCCCTTCTCTCACTCACACACACACACACACACACACACACACACACACACACACACACACACACACACTACATCCCAATTTGAACCATAGATACGACCGGTTAATGAACAATTGAACCACCCTCTACGAGCAAACTCTTACACCTAATATATCAACAAGAACACCGCGAGGAAAGATGGATCCACCAATGGGTTATACTGTGGCGTGGTTTAAGGCGCGATATTGAGTTTTCACGAAGCGACAACCACGAATACACGGCCGGGGGATCTACAGTTATGGATGATAGCAGTATGTCGTAGTTAGTAGTGGTTGATGTATTGTGTGTGTGTGTGTGTGTGTGTGTGTGTGTGTGTGTGTGTGTGTGTGTGTGTGTGTGTGTGTGTGTGTGTGTTAGCTTTTGGAAACTACAATAACGTGATATAAAAAAAACACAAATCATTTTCATAAAGTTAAGAAATACTGTATATATCTGGGAGACGTCCATTGAGAGGGAAGCCGAGTTATGGGGGTAGGGGATGGGAGCCGAGGTAGGGGAGGGGAGGAGAGGAGGAAGCCGTACTGTTCAGCCGAGTTATTAGTCTTACGTGAAACAATTCCGAGATTAGGAAGACTAGCCATTAAGTAGCACAGAGTCTGGGTTTAAGCTGGGGATTTACCTTTGTCGCTGAACCATCTTCCATCTGACCATCCACCCGATCCACTAGCCATCCATTTCATCCACTGCCCCTCAAACGCTAAGATGAACCCCCAACCACCCACCTCGCCTCCCCTACGCCTCGCTATTTAGTCTATTGTGTACCAGGACTTACAGTACATGACAACAGCATCACGCCCACATCTCGACCATCAGGACCACGTGTGCCGCCCATTGTTTCGCTGTTATACCGCCAGCAAGACTGTGGCAGCGTGTCTCAGCATACACACGACACTCGCTACACATGATGGAGTGTTGGGACGCCTTCTGCTGCCACTCCTACAATATACTACTACCATGCTACACCACTTCCTACACTACACTACACTGTACTACCACCACACTCTACTACCACCACACTACAACACCACTACCACCGATTCTGTATGCTAGTTTTATCCTCTAACTGTTACTAATCGTTACCAGCTCGGTTGATAACGCCTTGGCCTGCTGTTCCCAAATGGGGGGTTAGGGGGGAGGGAGGGAGGGGGTCTTCAATAACAATGATATAATACAAAACATTCGGAAAATTGGTATCAACCTGAAGATTAACCATCCTAATGCTAACCAATCCTAATGCTAACCAATCCTAACGCTAACCAATCCTAACGCTAACGTAACTTCACCTAACCTCACCTAACCTGCCCTTTCTCAATCAAAAAGTCCTCACGGTATTGTTAGCAGCATACACGCAGTTCTCATTCTCTCCCTGAATACGGCAACATTACATATTCATCACTGTCTCATTAGGTCGTACGTTTTGTTAGTGTTGACTGAAAGGATGGTTGATAGAAAATGCGCCAAGTTTAATTAAATTCAACTGTTATACTGTTATAGCTAATTTATTTTTAATTTCAGTTTTTTTTATTTATCTCTTATAAAAATCACGCTAGGTTATATATTTAAAACTAAATCCCGTGTATTGCTTACAGGTACAAACATAAAAATAGGTGGAACATAAAGTGGGTGTGGCGGGGCAGCACTGCCGGCCTAAATAATTTGTTTGTGGCCGCGGCGAGCTGCCTCTGAATTACGGTCTTCATTTATTTACTCTCTTAGAGACATTGATCCCTAAGAACTGAGAATATGGAGACGGCGAGAGAATCATATCTCAAAGAAGACGGAAAGTTAAATAAATGTTCTAGAATAACTGTAATAACACTCAGTATAACACCGTAATTGACAAAAGTAATCTCTCTGGTAAATTTTGCGTCTAAGCTCTTTCATTTTTTTCAAATGACTTCTACACCATCATCAGAAATTAATTTATATGTGAAACGTTGTTACCTGGCCATGAGTTACAACACCTCATGTACTAACGTGGGACATATCCCAATGGTCCTATCCGTCATCATTAACCCAGAAGCTGTAGTAGTTTCTGAAACATCTTGGACGGCTCTTCCTCTCTGCCCATGACCTGTGACGACTACCACTGAGGCCACGACCAAGTCCTCAGGGAAACAAATACCTCCGCTTTCTCCTTCCTCTCCCTCTTGGTTGTTTGTAGCAGGCACTAAAGTGGCGTCGGTGAGACAAACACAAAGCCTCTCACAACGAAAGGAAAACATTTCTGGGAAAAGAAAGCTTCCTTCAGCAGAGGTTGGGTGGTCTCAATCCTTGTTGATATCTAGTGGAAATAGAACTCTTGGCGAAGGATCACAGGCTATTCACTTTCACCAATTGCTATCAGGTGAATGGTGGGCCAGCTTATTGGATGATACCATGTGTTGGCTTTGATTGTGGCGGCCGATATTGGCTGCCTTGTAAGATTGGACACGGAGGCTGTCGGCCATAGCTTGTGTTGCACGGCTTCCTTGACTCTTTTTATGAGATAATGCTATCGCAGTAAGCGACTCGCTCAGACTGACGCACACTGAGCTATCACAGCCTCTCGTCCACTGTCTCTGTAATGGTATTACTGGTTGGTTTCTTGGTGAAGCATCTTCTCATCTTCTTCCACCCGGAAAAATTATATATATATATATATATATATATATATATATATATATATATATATATATATATATATATATATATATATATGCAAGTAAATCACTGCAGTATTGAATAGCTGCAGAGTACCGAGGTCCCATTCCAACTGCTAAAATAAAATTAACAAAACAATGGAAAACGGGATTTCGCCGACTTCTTCGCCTTCCTCTTTATTTCTTACCTGGTAATTATTATGTTTACTCTCCTGCCACTTGGCGGCGTCACTGTGGGGGTTATCGCATAGCCATTATCTATCTATAGCTCTGGGTTATCGCATAGCCATTATCTATCTATAGCTCTGGGTTATCGCGTTCGCTAATTGAAGTGAGCTATCAACCCATACAAAAACGAGAGATAAAAAGACGCAGTTCTAAATAATTTCACTACTGACACACTATTTATTTTTTAAAGATTAGAATACACTTTTTATATAAATATTAGTCTATAGTAGTCTATGCAATAATTTAATGGAATACCCTGGTATAAGTGAATAAAAGCTTTACGAGTTTAAATTACATCTCATAGCTCGTGCTATTAAAATTATTACATCCTACTTGGCTTTTGATTGTCTCTCAGTTGACATTAAACGAAGCACTATATTATACCGAAAGGAATTTTAGACTACCCGATGATATGCGTAAAATTAGTCATTACAACTAGGCTAACATTCTACCTTCATTTAGTACTGTTATTTTACAAGTACAATTAAGGCATATACATAAATTAAGTATGTTGTCTAGCAAATAATATTTACATGTGCATGATAACAGCTTGGAAAAGAAACACATCACTTGTGAAATAGGAGTGGAACCTAACCTAACCCAACTAAGCCGTGACTTATCCTAGTCTAATCTAACCTAACCTACCAAATCAGACTTAATTTATTGTGGCCAAACCTAACTTATCCTAATCTAACGTAACCTAATTAAACCTAACCAAACCTAACCTTACCTACCTAACCTAAACCAAAATCCTAAACTAACTTTACAAAACCAATATACTTGTACAGGGTTGGAGTGGATTTCTCCCCTACAAACGCCGTTTGTCGCTGAGTAGCCGGCCCCACGAATTCCCCAGTGTATGCCTCGTGGTCTAGGTCAACCAGCGCCGCCTTACATGACGGAGGTCAACCAACTACTAAGCCACGCCTACCTCCGTTATTTAAGACCTGACCTCGTGGTGACCACTCTCTTTTCTACCTACACCAACCAGCAAGCAACACCTTCTCCTCCTCCTCCGCCGCTGCCTGGCGGCCCTCGCTCCCGCCGGCGAGCATAGCGACCCACAAGCTGGTCCTCCTCCAGCATCCTCACCAACCAGCTCTCTCTACATCACGCTTGTAACCATGCTGCCACTTCCCAGCACCAAGCTGCATTGTACATCCAATGCAACATGTATACAGAGAGCACATTGTGAGTTTCCTTTCTCCATCCCATCCTGAAAGTGAACCAAACATCACATGACCCCACAAATGGTGACCCCCGGAGATTCGCACTCACACAGGATGGAGGAGAAACCGATCACTCTCCCAGTCTTCAAGCAACATGGAAGACTGGCTTATCCACCCAGAGGCAGCTCTCATCGGCTCTACAGCTACTGTCTCTACACCGCAGGTTAGACACCCTAGAGCAGCTCTGCGACTCTAAGCAGACAGCCGCTCCTCTTCCTGCCCCAAGCACCACGTCCTACCGACCCCAACACACCCGTCCTGCCTCAGACGCCGCCCCGGCCCAGCAGTACCCCCTGCTCCTGACGCGGACCCACACACCCCTCTTTTCTCCCTCAGGTACTCCCTGCTACTGTCCTGCACCCTGCTGCTGTCGTGGACCCAGCTGCTGTCACGAGCCCTCATCCGCTTCTGCTGACGCAGCCCCTGCTCCTGACCCACACACCCCAGCAGGCGCATCTGACGACTCTGTACCTGCCGTGAGGGAAGCACAACATTCATCGCCTCCACACACCCTTTTTCTCCCTCTCTACTCCCACAGATATTGTGTATCTAGGCAGTTGCCTCCATTAGCGGCCGGCTCATCCACGCCATCGCCGTTGTCTCACATGAGGCATACACCGCCCGTTCTGCCTAACATGTGCCATGCAACCCTGCAGACAACAAGTCTCCTACACCGCCTGGAGGGAAGGGGGGAGTATTGCAGTGGATTTCTCCCCTACAAACGCTGTTTGTCGCTGAGTAGCCAACCCCACGAATTTCCCAGTGTATGCCTCGTGGTCTAGGTCAACCAGCGCCGCCTTACATGACGGAGGTCAACTATTAAGCCACGCCTACCTCCGCTATTTAAGACCTGACCTCGTGGTGACCTACCTCTCTTTTCTACCGACACCAACCAGCAAGCAACACCTCCTCCTCCGCTGCTGCCTGGCGACCCACAAGCTGGTCCTCCTCTGAGCACCCTCACCAACCAGCTCTCTCTACTCAACGCTTGTAACCATGCTGCCTTCCCAGCACCAAGCTGCACTGTACATCCAATACAACATGTATACAGAGAGCACATTGTGAGTTTCCTTTCTCCATCCCATCCTGAGTGTGAACCAAACATCACATGACCCCACAGGGTTTCCTAATAACCCTGAAATCCATTTATTTTTATATTTTTTTGCTAATAATCTGTAATGTAAAATTAATTTAGATTTTTTTTACTAAACCTCCATTATTTGAACCTTTTGTTATTAAAATTTCTGTAGCTAAGGTTAATTTCTTTAATATAAGTGTATCTTGAATTAACTACATGATAAATATTCTTTATATAACTATTATTCTTTATCATTATTACTTTATTATTATTAAAAATTATTATTATTATTATTATCGTCTAACGAATCTCGAGAAATTTCTCTTTGCAATCAATAATTCAAACAATTCTAAAACACTTTTCTTCTACAACGTTTCCCGCGCAAATATTCTATATTATGAGTATTGTTATTGTTATTGTTAGCCATTTTTAAAAGTGATACTCGGTTGGTTTATTTACTACTATGGTCACACCTTTAAACTCATTCAAAGTCATTTAAGTCGGCCATTTAATCTCATTCATGAACTGTTTATTTACGTCCGTTTTCTGTTACAATAAGAGAAAATGGAGGTTAATTATGGGGAAACTTCTTTGCTCTTTTTTACGGGGATTAGCCCACCCAGGCACAGGCCACCGACCTACAACGGTGCCTGGGGGACTAAAAATAAATAAACAAATAAATAAATAAATTATTTATAAGAAATTTAACAGAAATGGACAAAATTAAACAAATCAAGAATGTAAACATGTAGGGTTATGAGAATAACTCCACAAACACCATTTAAAACCAGCGCTTCAATACTACACATAAAAGACTTATTGTATCCTAAAAATATGAAATTGGTGTATATTTAGTTATATCTTATTAATTTACTTCTTTTTTACATTTAGGGAGCTAACCCTTCAACGAGAGGTCATTTAAAGGCTATATATTTTCAGCCATTGAGTTTGTTTACAAATATTGATTATCCTTCACATCTACTAAAGAATTGTCTTTAAATAAATCATATCACATGCCCTTAGAAGTAAATTAATAAATATATACATTATTATTAAGATAAATATTTAATGTTATACAAAAATACTTATAAAATGACTTAATAGGAATGAGTCAGTGTATGGAGGTTGAGGCCAACAGAGGCGTCTTCTTCGCCACGTCTACCAAGTGATAGTTAACACGACATGGAGTCCACACCGAGCCTAGTCCTCCTCTCTACACATGATAAAGATATGTCCAGTATAGTGAAAGGTGAGTACATGATAAAGATATGTCCAGTATAGTGAAAGGTGAGTATATGATAAAGATATGTCCAGTATAGTGAAAGGTGAGTATATGATAAAGATATGTCCAGTATAGTGAAAGGTGAGTATATGATAAAGATATGTCCAGTATAGTGAAAGGTGAGTATATGATAAAGATATGTCCAGTATAGTGAAAGGTGAGTATATGATAAAGATATGTCCAGTATAGTGAAAGGTGAGTATATGATAAAGATATGTCCAGTATAGTGAAAGGTGAGTATATGATAAAGATATGTCCAGTATAGTGAAAGGTGAGTACATGATAAAGATATGTCCAGTATAGTGAAAGGTGAGTATATGATAAAGATATGTCCAGTATAGTGAAAGGTGAGTACATGATAAAGATATGTCCAGTATAGTGAAAGGTGAGTATATGATAAAGATATGTCCAGTATAGTGAAAGGTGAGTACATGATAAAGATATGTCCAATATAGTGAAAGGTGAGTCTGGTTATCTTTTGTTCTTAAGTGTCAAATGGTCTTTAATCATATCAGGGAGGTTGATATTTTATAATACTAAAATAATATTTATTCAGTAAAATAATCAAGTAGGTTTACAATTAGGTAAACGTATATATAAACTATACAGTTATGTAGTTCAGTATGAATATAGACAATATAGGTATACAGTGCAAGTGGGTCCGACTAATTACCCAAATGTACCCAAATATAGCCGGAATGAAGTCAAATAATGGTCCTAGATGAATAAATCGGACTGCCAATCACTTCTCGACTAGTATTTGGTGTCAGAAAGTCACAAAAAATTGGAAAACTTACTTTAATCTGAGTTAATAGATCGCGTGCATGTACCGACCAAACCAAACCTAACCAAACCTAACCTAACCTAACCTAACCTACCCTACCCTACCCTACCCTAACCTAACCTAACCTACCCTACCCTACCCTAACCTAACCTAACCTAACCTAACCTACCCTACCCTACCCTAACCTAACCTAACCTAACCTATAATAATAGGTATATTAAAAACAAACAAAAGATGTGGGCAATTTAAAACAATAATACCTCCTTGACATTTATTTCTGTAATACCTTGATTTTCTCGCATAAACCATCCACTCTTAACTAATGTACAGATTTTATAATGTACAAAATTTTGAAGTAATTTTTTTATAGAACAACTGCACTAAATGTGATCTCCCCAGTGTTTGTTGAATCACTTCTGGCATTTCAGAATAGGATTTAATTTCTACATCACAATTTGTATGATCACGGGTGCAAAATACTATACAGTTATTTTTATTTTAGGTATTCTAGAAGTGGAGTGTGTTCCAGAACCTAGTCTAATATTGGATGAAATTAAATGCTGGCAGTGGGATATGGACAACAAATACTACACAGCGTCAGTTCAACTTGCAGCTGTCTCACGGCCGGACTGTAGTTTGTCGTGGATCCTAAAACACGGTGAAGCGCTGCTGGTGTACTGTGACTCATCGCAGGTTAGTAATTGTATTATTGTACTTGTCTGGAGGAGTGATTGATCATGTACAAAAACTCGTGCTAAAGAGAATGATCTATAACTTCTCATTTATTTCTTTTCACCTTCTCAATTAATTTCAGAGTAAGTTTCTAGAAAACAGTATTGTGTATTTAAAGTTATCTTTATGCTGTATAATCTCAGATATCAAAATGAATTGGACACGATAGAGATTGAGTGAGTATAGCAAGGCTGCCTACTTTCTTTTAATTTTTGAGAGAGAAACTGCTATTTATTTCGTGTGCATTTAGTCTGATGTCCCAAGATATGTATACTGTACTTAAGGGTCTTAATTAAATAAAAAAAAAAAATCTGTCATTGGAAGCACATCCCTCCAGACCCTAATAGAAGTGCTTGTATTTACCCAGCAAATTTTCTATTGATACCTATGTCTTCAGCAGTTTAAAACTCTGAGTGGTTGTCATGCTGGAACTGTTTGCAGGTAGTTTGTTCTTTTCTTTACATCCAGTTTCTGTTTCATCAGTCCTAAGGGTAGAGGGATAATGACCAAAGTGAAACACAAAGCTCTTAGCCTGATTTACTCTTGGATGTCGTTGGATTAGATCAAGTTCAGAGGGTCACTACCATTAAAATGTTTGTGTTCGAGATATTTCAAGACTTGGTGAATGAATATTGATTAAATTTCCAGACTATGCACCACATACCCATACAGAGGTCTATAGATCTGACTAACTTTAGATCGTGGATGAAAGTTTCAGGTTAAAAAGTCATTATTACTTATTCAGTATCATTTAAGGATACTGTACTGTACCTGAAATGTAGTTTATATAATTTTTTACTGTTAATTCTCCATATGAAGACTTTCTGTTCTATGAATCTGCCTGATTGTATCATACAGGTTGTACCTCTCTAGTCCGGCATTCTGTGATACAGAAACTCCCGTGGTCCGGAACTATTTTAGTTTGTCCAATAGGTAGATAGGCAGCTTTTTTTTTTTTTTTTTTTTTTTATAACTTATCTGAATTATTATTATTATTATTATTATTACAGGAGTATTAAATTTTCGCCCCTCAGGCCCCAATGTGGGTCAGTGACCTATGCCCGGGTGGGCTAATCCCCGTAAAAAAAACAACAAAGCCGCAGGAAATTAAGGTTTGTTTACATCCTGCAGTTCGGCTGCTCTCTCTCTCTCTCTCTGCTTGTCTATACAGACTATACGGAGTACAACATTTAACCCTTCAATATATACGAGCAGTAAATAAGTGTTGCTTTCATAATGACGATATGTTTTCACGTGTGCGCACTTACATACGCGGAGTCTCACTTTTTTTCTTTACCATTAATGGTTAGCTACTTATATTGTTCCATTTATTAACATTAAATAACATTACTTAAAATAACCATATTAATTTTACTACAGCTACAACCAGGGTCTTATTTTCTTCAGTTTTATATGTAGAACCAGTCAGTCACTGGTTTTGTAAACAACGAAAACAAAACCGTCTCGTCTCCTCGTGTGTTTTAATATTCTACGTATTATTAATGAATTGCAGTGCTCATTTTGCATACATAAACATTAATTCAATCAAAAAGACATTCAGTAATAAACAATAATGAGTCCTTTGTACATAAGAGAAATGACGCTGTTTACACGATTGTGCACGTCTGAACGTTGGTGAGCCATTCAAACCCGTCGAAATTCTAGTTTCCGCAGTCAAAATTTATATTTTTTTGTGTGTGTGTTTGTTCCAATAAAAATCGTTGAATTAAATCTCACGAAATTTGAGAAGCTACTGTGCGACATTTAACCCTTCAATATGTCTTCAAAGAGACCATGATGCAGAGAAAGTGGTGCTAGTGCTTCCAAGCGTAAGCACAAGTCACTATCTATCCAGGAAACGGGTGAATTTCCATGGTCCGGCACCGGTCAGGTCCCGAGGTTGCCAGACTAGAGAGGTACAACCTGTATTAGAAACATTTCCACTCTTTCAAGGTACCGGAATGACATTATAAAAGGACAATCGGCTTAAATGGGCAAGTGAAATGATTAATAGATGACGTGCATGAATTGCATTTTATTGTATTTCATTATGTTAAGTCATTTGGGGTTTATTGGTTTGCTTGTCCATCCGTCTGTCTGTCTGTCGATCTGTCTGTGTTCCATTTTTATATACAGTATACTGTATTGTGTGTAAGGCTAAAGAATGGCTGAGTAGACTTAAAGAATACGTAAATAACTTGAACTTCATGGAAAATTCTTGATCTGAATATGTCTTACAGGTCTTGGGTCTAAAGGTCACAAGGTCTCTTGTATGAAAAAGGTATATCTGGCTGTGGCACTTTGCTACCAGTGTGTCAAGAGAATTAAGTGAGAAGTGTTCAGTGTGGAACAAAATAATGACTTAAGGCAGAACAGGAGGAAGTAGGCATAGAATGTATTTTGTTGAGGGTAAAAATAAATAAATTGATTAAAGAGAACTAGAAAAAAAAAATCTATGTGTTGTGGTTGACTGAATCTTTGTTTTAACCTTGTGAAAATGATAAAGTTTACAAAGTGAGCCAGATGATGGGTCTAATGTAGCAAAGTTAAGTCAGTTTTCTCACACTTGGATATGTCTGTCCAAGGAGCTCAATAATGAATACAGTAATTAATGTACTGTACAGCATTTCATTCTATACAGTATTTTTAGGACTTGACTTTCCTCTGTTCTGGTTCGTGTCCATTCCCTGGTCTCCTCTTTTTATAATTGTTGTTCTTTTTGGTAAAAATTTATCAAGTAGTCATAATGTTAACTGGCATAAACATCACAATCTGAATATTTTTTGCTTTGAAATTAATGGAATATTTTGATACTTGTTACTTAATACAGTATTATCTCTCTTTTACAGACAGATGTTTTGGAGAGATTAAATGGTTTATTGGAAAATGTTGGGGACTTTGAGCCAGAAGTACAGTTGCTGGTGTGTGATGCGTGTACCTCTGAGGAAGGTAACAGTGGACTGTCAAGGTTGAATGGTAAGTTTTGTAGGTTTATGTCTAATATAAATAATGGTGTGACACAAACAAAAGCTGTAACACCAGAAACTTGATGCTCAACACAACAATACTAGTTGGCCACTTAACAATACTGTACATTACATGTACATGTAATATCTCCGTAAGCCAGAATCCCTCAAACCCGGAACTCTCCGATAGCCGGAAATGAAATTTTCTGAGGGGCACATTTTCCTGAAAGTACCGAAAAAAATCCCGATACCCGGAAAATTCCGGGGATGGGGGAGTTGTTTCCGGGTTTGAGAGATGAAAATCATACGCATTTTCTGGAAATTCCGAGAATACCCCAAAAATCTTTTGTTCCCGGAAGTGCTCTGCACCAATTGTTCCAGCTAACGGGGATATCGCTGTACTGTAGAAGCGCTGTGAAGATTGTTTTGTTCATTAATAAGTGTGAAAACTAATGCACTTCCATACTGGGGCATATAAAGTAACACGTAAAATTCGTCATATGTAATAGTGTTCAACTCTAAGGTGGAGGAAAATATGCTGCCACATTAACTGCCTTGGTTTTCTGGTTTTCTTTATTCATTATTTTTATTTGTCATTAAAAATCTGTGTTGTATTTAATAAGGTAAATTTTATTTTCAGCCCAACAGTGGTGTATCAGCAATGGATGGGAACTCATAGAACTGAATCCAGTTGTAAATGAATCTGAAGACTCTGATACAGAAGATGATTTCCCCGAGAGCTGGGGATTCAAGAGAATTCATCAGGCTCTTCATGCCCATACTTGGTCCAACCTGAATATGAAGGGTAAGAACTCCCTAAAACACCAGCTCATAAACCCATGTGATGAAGGCAAGATCTCTGGGATTAATTGTCATCTCTTCAATATCAATGAATTGTTTAATTAGAAGAATCATTCAGTTACTTAATTCAGTTTTTGGACCTTTGTAATTTTTACTGACCATCCTCATGGCACTGATCCTATGCAAGTATTCCAGTAACTTTGTTGACCCACACCATACCATATGGTCAAGCCTTCGTACATTATTACGTTAGCAGTGGTTACCTGGTAAATGGACTTATTAGAATGAGCATATCATTGGCAGTTTTATCTTATGTATTTCAAAATTTGAAAATAAAAATACAGTTATATCTATGTTAGCTGGAATTCCTCTTAGCCGGAACTCTCTGATATCCGGAATTGAAATTTGCTCAGAATTTTCCGGAAAATTCCGGGTTTGGGAACGATTTTCCGAGGGTCACATTTTTGGGAAAATTCTGAGAAAATTTTCTCGGTACCTGAAAAATTTCACCGGTGGGGGATTTTTCCTGGTTTGAGAGAGTCGTCTCGTTGCTTGGAAATCTCTTATTCCTGGAAGTGCTCTGCACCAATTGTTCCGGATATCACTGAAGTGAAATTTCACGGAATAAAGTAGAATGGGACCAGTTTACTTTCCTACACAGTACTGTACTTGTTTAGAGATCTTACTTTGCACTATTCATCAATGGTGTATCTGTTGTAAAATTGTATAACCAGTGACAAATATATACTGTACATTGTTTCTTATCTCAAATCTAAACATTTCTCATAATGATAAATATCATATAGATTAAGGAGACATTTTATCAGAATTAGTGCTAATATCAACGAACATAAACCACACATATGTAAGCAGTAGCTGGAGGATCTGTTCTCATAATACCACCTTCCACCACCCTATCCTTATACTATGCATGGCAGATCAGCCAACAGGGTTTTGCAGTGTTAGGTGTAACTTTGAGCTCTTGTCATGACCTCGTTTTATATTACATTTACAGTTTAGATATACAGTACAGTACAGTATATAATATCTGCTTATAAGATGCAAAGAGTTGGAGATTTCTTTTGATAATTGGCCCTGTTTTCAAGACATTTCATTTCGATTTTCTTTATTCACTCAATGTTTCATTTACAACTTAAATTTTTTTTTAAATACAGGTATATTGTATGTAGTACATCTTAGGCTGCACCTTTTTTCAACTTTACTTTTGATCAGTTTATTAAAGGCCATTACCTAAAATGTTCAATAAAAGTGTCTAGTCTCACATAGACAGTGTTCATTTGTATTTAGGTTTGTGTTAAAACTCAGAGAGTTATATAGTATTCTTTTGAACTTAATTTTTATTCATTATCATTTCATTGATTAAATTTATATTCATTATCATTTCATTGATTAAAATGTTTCATGTCATTATTTTATAAGTACAGTACAGTACATTGCTGTTGTAAAATAGTCATATAATATGCTGTGTGTGAATCACAAATGGGTTGTCTACATAAGAAAAGGAGTCATTCTCGTTCTAACTTATAAATATATTTGAAAGTTGGTTTAACTTATTATAATTATTGTAACAAGAGGTGCAGTATTTCTTTATTACTTGGTTGTGTTCCTTCCCCACAAATTCAGATTGCCGTGGGAGCAGACTGAATGCAGTTCTTCAGGCTGTAGCTTCAATGGAGGACAAGACCAGTGACAGTGTCCATGAAACAGATGAAGTATTGTATTCAAGATTGGCTGATATGACAGTCAGTGATGGTAAGAATGAATCCTCCTCCACTGGGACTACATTGCAAAACAATAATATGCAAAATAATGAGTTAGGTCAGTATAGTATATATTTTGTACCATTTGAAAGATACAATAATTGGTGTAGCAGTAGGTATCAAGTTAATCATTCTGTCTCTTATATATACAGTACAATCAAGGTGTCTTCCTCATATCTGAAGGTTGGTGGCCATGACCCTCCTTTCCAGAATTTGTATCTCTTGGGGAACCACAGCTGTTAGTGTCATTCATCCATCCCAGCCTCTGCCTCCCTCTGCTTCTTCTACTCATGTATACATTATTATATCCACCTTTAATCCTCTCTTCCTTATTTATATTGCCACAGTACAGGGAGTCCACATTATTCATATACCTGCTACTCATGTACTGTATTCACTTTTACGTAAAGCAGTTTTTACTACCCAAATATTATTATAAGTACTGTATGCCATACTTGGTTATATGTATACAGTAATCCTGGATTATTTGAGTGTTTCATTTTACACCTTCAGCAATTCGTGGGAGGCAATAAAATATTAAATATAAATAATACTGTATATACTGTACAGTAATTCAAAATATCTGCTAGCAAGGAAACTGTGTTTTCTTCTTTTACTTTTTTCTTTTTTACTTTTATCCTCTTTGCCCCTGATAGCCTCGGTAGTAGCTTCAGCAGTCAGTTACATCTATGTTATGCACTGTTGGCAAGTACTGGGCATGTACTGGCTCCAGAATGTATTTCTACCTGCTCCAGTGTTGGTCAGATCTGGTCTTAAAAAGAGCTCACACTCGGTGTTGTCATAACACTCACTGGCAGATTGTTCCTAGTGTTCACAATTCTTTCTGCAAAAAAGTTTGCCATCACAATTTTCTGAATTTGTGGCTTCTTCAATCTTAAGCTGTGACCCTTAGTGGGGTGGACATCTGGCAGCTCCAGGTATAAGCATTCGACCGAGTAATTACCTTGGAGGTGTTTAAAGAGTTCTATTAAGTCACCCCTTACATGCCTATAGTATAACCTAGGCAACTGCTCGTGTTCTAATTTCTCTGGGTAACAGAGGTGCCGTAGTGCAGGCACCAGTCTGGTGGCCCTCCTTTGGACATTTTCAATCAACTGACAGTCTCTCGCTTATCTCGGAAACCAGATGGGGTGACAGTATTCCAGATGGGGAAGCACCTCGCTCTTGAAGAGCATTACAAGGGACGGATTGTCTAGATATCTGAACAATCTTTTTATAAGACCCACTAGCTTAGTTGCTCGATTCATCCTTCTTTTTACAATTGTCTGAGAATTTAAGTGAGGAATAAAATAAAGTAAATAATTCGTAAGACACCATTTTTTCTCACTTTAACACTAATTTCTTCATTTCAAAAACCTTGTTAATAAAGTATTGGTCTCCTTGAGACTGAACAACTGCTTTCTGTTGCAATTGTCCACACTCAAGGTGTGTTATTTATGTCATAGTGCTGGGAGGTGGTTTACTATCAGGTGTTGTGCCACTGCTCATGTATTTCTCCACCACGGGATGCATGAACAGTCCACTGTTTCCTGTGTGTTCCAACATGAGTTATGGATATCGAGTACTGTACTGCAATCATATACCATTAACTTTATTCATTACTGTACACTACATATTAATATTAATAGAAGTTCATTTATTTATTGGTGTATAGTATTTATATGATTAATACTTGTTTCTGTGCTTTTTATTTCAGATTAACCAACATATGTAATCAAACTTAACTAAATTGGAACCCGATACTCCCTCCCCTGTATCACATTGATTTATATAGAAAATATTGCTGTTTTTTCATTGGGACTTTTAGAAATGGAACCCAAATTAATAATCAGGTCTCTGTGTACTGTATCTTATTTTTCTTAGTATATAAATGTTCAATGTTTTGGTCATTGGTTTAGCCCATACTGTATTGGTACTTCATCATTTGTCTTTATTAGAATAACTTATCATTAACAATCCCCTGCAACAATGTATGCAGTACAATATTTCAAAGGCTTCTTACCTTCTTCTGGTGTCTGCTGATTATGTTGGTCATACATGGCTTTTCAACAGCCTTCTCCCAACCTAACAGATCTCTATGATTGTGAAATATGTTTTTGTGTAACTTATTCTTGTTGTTTTAACTTCTCTTATTTATCATCACATAATATTCTACCTTTTTCATTTTCTTCTTGCCTTAAGATATATATTTTGGGAATAATTTCAACCTTGAAAAGAACCAACACTGTACTGTACTTCTATATACCTGTATATAGTGTATTAACTCTTTTACCTTCTACAGTTAATCAGTTCACTGGTTTTTGTAATATCTTCACTAACTACATTAAAAGTAACAGAACATTGTTACCTCTTTACCGGAATAATTGGTGAGCAGCCAATTCGGGATAGGGAATTTTTCTGTATAAAATATATGCAAAAAAGTACAGTAGTCCAATGCCGAACATTGTCTGGTAATTATGAAAAAGTTTGGTACAGTATTTTTAGTCGAGATAAAGTGTCACAAAACTAAATTTTTTTGTTTTATATATTATAGTTTGGTAACACAAGACTTTATTAAACACTAAATATTATACATATTACATAAAAAATACGGTAACACATAGATGTTGTACAAAAAGTAGTTCTATATTACATTAATAGCTCATCCTTGGCTGCTGGCTGATCAACTGTTTGTCTGTGTAAACAAATGACCAGGAATTTTATATGACACACTAACTTTATTTTTAAGTCAGATTACAGAATTGTACTACAGTATTATATTCGAGTATTTTAGGAAGGGTTCAGTAGAAGGTTAGGTATACAGGTAGTCGTCGACTTACGACCTAGATTGGTTACGGCCGCCCGGTCGTAAGTTGATCTGGTCGTAAGTCGGCCTATGTTATAATTACCTTACGTATATTATAATGTGTAATGATAATATATAATCATCTTTAAGTCATATTTTATCAACATTTTCTTTGTTCATTATTGTTACGGTCGTCAGGTTTAAGTAAATCACTGCACACTACAGTACAATTTAATTACCTTACGTATATTATAATGTGTAATGATAATATAATCATCTTTAAGTCATATTTTATCAACATTTTCTTTGTTCATTATTGTTACAGTCGTCAGGTTTAAGTAAATCACTGCATACTACAGTACAATTGGTTTGTTATTTACACAACATACAAAAAAAAAAAATACAGGTGCAAAACATATAAAACATTTTAGTTGCAAAACATCTTGGGGGGGTGGTGGTTCAAGAAAAATTTCCAAGACAAAAGAAAGGTACAAGGCAAACAGACACGGAGGGAAGTGTGCTGTACCAGCGAGCGTGTTTGTAATTGAGCGCGGGGATGCGCGCGGCTCCAGCTCCCGGCAGCGCCAGGAGGCTGGGGCCAAAACTGTCGTACCGCCGGTCATAAAGTCGAACAGACGTAAGTCGCATAGGTCGTAAGTCGACGACTACCTGTACTGTCTAGGAATTTGGTATACAGAGGTAATACTGTAGTATCATCTGTATCCTGAAGATACAGAACTTTCAAGTGCCCTCTTATACAGGTATATACTGTATACATCTGTGCAATACAGTACTGTATACCGTATATATTAAAATATACACACATATGAGTGATATAATTGAGACTCTTGAAGATAAACCCCAAGAGTTCACCTTAATTTTAATCATCCTTAAAGTATCTGGGTGGACTAAGGTTTAGGTAATCCATAAAGAATAAAATTATTAAAGGTACCACTCCTGCTTGACATGGGTAAGAATTAAATGTGGAATGATAATTGAGTGTAAGTGTATGGCAGTGTTAGTGTAGACCAGCGTGTTAGACAAGAAATATCATGTGATTCTTTCACTGGTGAATTTAAGGCCCCCGTGATTGAAAGGATTCTAATGAGGAGGTTATGTTGATAAAATGTTGAACTTTGTGAGGTTAGAGAAAACCCAAGTAAAATGAACAGTTAAGTATCTATTGTCCTTCAATACCAATAGTACAATATTCTTACTTGAAAAAATAAAACTTTTTCCTATAATTTCCAGATGAATTAGTGGATCCAATCCAGCTTGGGAGTTGCCTTGAGGGAGAAGATAGTGATTTTGAAAACTTATTCTCCAATTTTGTGCATCTGAAGCGGACAGCAGCGACACTTCCTCCAAACCAACAGCGAGATTTTGCTGAAAAAGTATCATTGGCCTTTTGGAAAATATTGGGAAGTGATGAGGATGAGGTTGATCGTTCTGATTCAGATTGAGTTGTTTATTTCATTCATTCTTGTTTACTAGCACCTAGGCTAAGAGAGTTTAATGTTTACAGCAGACCACAACACCCTGCTACAGTACAGTTACAATCCAAAGTTTCGACACCCCCTCCATGGCTGGGTGTTCGCCGAGGCCAGGGTTGAGGTAGCAGACACCCAGCCAGGGGGTTGTCGAGTAGGGTGTTGAAACTTTGGATTGTGACTGTACCTCAGACTATGATGTATATGTTTGTATGTATCTGTTGTATTGTTTTGGAACCAGATGTAATATTGTTTGAGAAAATGAAGTTAAGATATGAGCATTTGTTTCTTTCTGGGTGTGTTCCAGTCACTACCTCAAGGTGTTCCACTCCTGAAACTGTCATTTTCTTATTAACTGAATTGTGGCATTGTTGCTGAAAGTGGGATGTCTCTCATGAGAGAATGAGCAGCTGGGGTTTGAAATTTGAAGGATTTGGGGTCATTTTGAGATACTTTTAAGGGATAGATTCCAAGTTTCAAACAGGAATTTTAGTGCAGCTTTATTAACTACAGTATACGCATATAAACATACACATGAGAGAAGCAAAGGTAATGAATTCTTTGAGTGTCTCAAAATCATCACCAACCCATCTAAGACTTATTGGTACTGGTACTTGTTCTTGATATGAAGTGAGATTCAGATGTCCCGAAAACAGATATACAAACTGATGAAAAAGTGGGGTGGCCATGGCCTCTGCTAAAAAATAATACGGAAAAGTCGTTTTTTATGGGGAATAGCCCACCCGGACACAGGTCATCGACCCACAGCGGGGCCTGGACGGCAACAAAATATGAGTAAAAATAAATTAAAAATAGAAAAGAAAAAGGTTACAGTCAACCCTCGCTTTACGCGGTCCCACATTACGCGTTTCCACGTTTATGCGGTACCCTGCCGAAACCGGAATGCTCACTTTCCGCGGTGCGTGTACCCCGTTACGCGGAGAGCGGCTGGCGAGCCGCGCCAGTTTTGGATCCAAACCTCCTGCCATCTCTCCCGCCCTCTCCCGCCATCCGCCATGTTGTGTAAGCCGCGCGAGTAGGTTGCGCAGTGTGTGTCTTTGTTGCGTTATCAGTGACGTCATATGACGTATCGGACTGTAATTGGGCCATGCATCCCTACCTCCCTCCGCTGCTAGCTGTGATTGGTTTAAAGTAATATGACGTGTCCACCCGCGGGAGGAAGGGAGGAAAGACGACGCTTGACCTAGCCGCGGCAGTTTCATCCCTCCAGGACACACCGTGTAAACGTGCATCCAATGTTCTGTAAAATGGCTTCCGCCGGACCACCGCCCCCAGAGAGAAACCTTTCCTTACCTGAACCCAGCCTCCCTAAGCCAAAGAAGACACGACGTTCCTTAAGCTACGAGGTGAAGTACAAGATCATCCAAGAGTTGGAGAAAGGAACAAGACAGGTTGATTTGGCGCGCCAGCATGGAGTGAATGAATCTACGATCCGGACGATAAAGAAGGATGCAGCCAAGATAAAGGAGCACATGAACATCACAAAGTCTACAGGTGCTTCTATGATCAAGTATTGCCACAACCAGGTGCTTCTCAAGATGGAAAAATTACTTGTGAGCTACTTGGTGCGTCAGGCGCGACGGAACATGGCGGTGGACACGCGCTCTGTTAAGGAGTATGCACGTGAACTGTATGCTGCAGTGTCACGAAAGATGGGAATTACAGAGCCCAAACCCTTTAATGCTTCCTCTGGGTGGTTACAGAGGTTTAAGAAGAGAAACAAGATCACCAATATCAACATTGGTGGTGAAGAAGCTAGTGCTGACCGTGTTGCGGCTAGGGAATTTCCTCCGTTTTTACGTGAGTTTATGGAGGAAGGACAGTACACCGACGACCAGGTGTTTAACATGGACGAATCTGGTCTTTTTTGGAAAAAACTACCTTCCAAGACCTTCGTTGTGAAGAATGCCAGCAAGTGTCGGGGCCGGAAGTTGCAGAAGGAGCGCATCACCGCCCTGTTTACCACCAATGCCTCCGGTACCTGTAAGCTCAAGTTATCGGTGATCCACACAGCACCCAAGCCGCACGCCTACAAGACCTATTGTGTATGTAATGTGCTTTATTTATTAGCAGCTTTTAGTAGTATTAGAATACTGAAAACGATCGTATTTTTATTATTATTAACGTCTCAAAAAGGTTTCAAAGAGACAACTTCGACTGATTTATTGATCTTTGTTGGGAATTCATCACATGTTCAGTAAAAATACATTGTGTATAGTAGAATTGAGCACTTGGAGGCTTTATTTTACATTACACCAGAAAACAAGAGAAACAACATTTGTAATACAATAAAGTACACATTAGGGTATGAACTACAGATACTGAACCAACCTAGGTTATATTAATGGATGATACTGTGTAAGTAGCCTGGTAGACACAACTCCACCTCTGTACACCGTATACTACAGTAGCTCCAGCCAGTGCCGGATTTGGACTTGTGGAGGCCCATGGGCAGCCTGTTTGTGGAGGCCGCCCTCATTATAACTACCCAAGAGGGTGGGGTGGCGAGTGAAGCAAGCCTAAACATCTGGGAGTTCTGGGGGGCTTACAGCGCCTCCCTGGAAATTTTTAAATTTGAACACTTCTTTGGAGAATTTTAAAGCCATATGCAGTTATATTGAGGAAATTAGAACATTGAGAATTTTTTAATTAACTGTATATTTATTGATAGTGTACAAATTCCCAACACACACACACAAAAGTGAGACATGACTGGAGTCATTCATGTGGTTTCAAGTCGACCAGCCCTGATATAGCTACTACCGCACATGTGGAGGCCCCTGGGCAGCTGCCCACTTTGCCCACTCCTGAATCCGGCCCTGAGGAGGAGCAAAAGGGGGAGGAGGAGCAAAAGGGGGAGGAGGAGCACAGGGGGAGAAGTAGAACAGGAGTAGAAGCAAAGGGGGGAGGAGGAGGACAGGGGGAGGAAGAGCACAGGGGGAGGAGGGGCACAGGGGGAGAAGTAGAACAGGAGTAGAAGCAAAGGGGGGAGGAGGAGGACAGGGGGCGAAGTAGAACAGGAGTAGGAGAAGCAAAAGGGGGAGGAGGAAGAGCACAGGGGGAAAAGTAGCACAGGGGGAGGAGTATCACAGGGTGAGGAGTATCACAGGGTG